>CM077104.1:31669910-31685186 GCA_039619505.1 Cimex hemipterus | reverse complement strand
CGAATACGCAATAAATAACATAGTCTGGCTAGATATGTAAAGTTCATGAGGCCATAAAAAAAATAAATAAATAAATAAAATTTAAAAAATTTAAAAAAAAAATTAAAAAAAAAAATTAAAAAAAATATTTAAAAAAAGGCTGAGTGTAGAAACGTTTGTCGCTGGATTGACAAATCTTTCTCACCAATAAATGATCAGTGATTCAGACTGGTTGATGGGTTCATTGGTTTTACTTTATGGAAAGAGCGGCTTGTGGAACTCATCACTAATCTGTCCAACAACAACGCTATAAGTTAGCCATTTGTCACCGAATCAACTATGGAATTTTCCTATGAATCACTGCGCTGGCCAAATGTCAGCAAGCTGCGAAGTGTATGTAAAGTGAGCTTCCTCTTAAGATGGGTTTTTGAAATTTGAAACACAAATTAAACTTAGGTGATTGTACAAAGTTGAACACTTAATATTAAGCCTTTTCGAAAGGTGTGAAATTCAAAATTTGCATTGTTGTTCTGACTGACTCACTAATCATCAACATTATGATGTACTTTCCGAATACCTAGAAACATAAAATTGGGTAAATCTGTAGGTTTTACGAGAATGTAAAGGAAAAAATTTGAAAATTTGCAGCTTTCGCAAAATTAGTGTCTTTTAGGAGGGTTAGCCGAGTCTCATTATGAGAATAATAACTGTTCTGCTTATAGATAGAATCATGAAATTTGGTACAAAAGTAGATCTTACATTGTAAAGAAAATAAAAATCTGAAAGTTGCAATTTTCTCTAAATTAATGCAGCTGTGGAAGCAAATGGGTAATAGCATCCAAAATTATCAGCCACTTCCCGTATTGGCAGAAAAGTGAAATTTGGTACAAAGCTAGGCCTTATACCAAAACCAAGACGATGTCCTCGATGCTGAAGCGAACAAATATACAAAAATCTCTCAGGGCCAAATTCCAAACACCCTTAAAAAAATTAGCCTATCAATGTAATAATGTCCATCAGGGGCCATGTCTGTTCTTTTTTTAGTACATAACATTAGAGGACTTAAAAGAAAAGATAAAAGTTCCAGACTCCTCAAAAAAGTCAGCCTATCAAAGTAGTGACAGATACATTGTGGCAAAACTCACTTCACTACTACCTTTATGAGCAAGCCTGTTTTTTTTTATTTTAAACTTGGCTCGTTTCTAAATTAGGATTATAACATCAGAATCATATGGGATCACACAGGAGAGGCGGGTAAATGGAAGGCAGAGAACACAGAAGAAAATACTCTTCATTAAAAAGAGGTTTGAGCTATGTTCATTGTGTAACTTAGGTACAGAGATGATGTAGTTCAATTTTTGGTAATATGTCCACTATCAAACAGTATACAGATTGCGACATTTTCCGTTCTTTGACAGAAACAAAGTTAAAAGAAAAGCTAAACTCTGCAGATAGATATGTAGTAAATAATGCTTTGCTTCTTAGGTTGTATTATTGTTGATAATATTAAACATTCTTTTGTACTAAATATGATTGGATGGGTTTAACTTTTGAACATTGGAATGCAATATTTTTATTTTTAACGAACTGTAAAATTATAATGAAATTCTTTTTTGTATAATGATTTGTCTCTTTCTTTACCTTAGTTTTTCTTTGTTCTTTTTAATAATTATTATTATTGTAGTAAGACTATGTTTCACTCTCTGGCTGAACGATATCCAAGCCATATATGTTTTTATGCAAGGTATTACATGGTTAAATTTCAATACTGCTATGGTGGATTAACTAAATGAAGTTCAAATCCACCAGAACGAGGTTTCCATGCTCTTTCCTGAGATAATAAAATTTTTGTGATTTCATTCCAAAATCAGATTTTTTACATAAAATCGTAATTTTTCAACTTTATACTCATAAAAATACAAATCTGACCTTTATTTTGCAGAGTAAATAAAATATTCCACAAGATAAAGACGTTTCCCGTTAAAAAAAAATCGCGCTTCCGAATACACAGTGGCCGCTGAAAGGATAACAAATGATAAAACCCATATTTGGAAATACTCAATTGTGGCTCGTGCAAATGTTCAGAGATTCAAAGCTGCCTTATTTTATAAGCTTTCCAAGGACGTACTCATTTTTACATTTTTTAGAACTTTTCTTAGTGAAATCCCTTTGCAAGTTTGTGATATCAAACCGAAGGAGAGCAGCAACCCAAGAACATCGTACATCTCGTATTTTGAATAAAAACATTTACTAGTTGCTAACCAAAATTAGATGCATCCTTCTTCTTTTTCTGGCATGGACAACGAGGAGCCGTGAATTGTGGAATTGTGGGTGAATATGGGGAACTCTGAAAAGTAAGTAACAGCACACCCATCGAAACGAGCTCATAGAGAGAATGTAAATCTCGTGCAATGACGTGAGGCAAAGAAGGAAGAAGGTTAATCTACGTTAGTGCATCCAATACGAAGGAAAGAATTTCAACTAAACAGTTAATTTGCAAAAAAATGCATACTTAAAGTTACATTTCATTGTATTTTTTGTTTAATTATGTGCCCTTTATGAAAAGAACGGATCTCAGTATTTAATAAATATTTCCATAAAAATATAAGATGTACGATGTTCTTATATTGCTGCTCTCCTTGGGTTTGATATCACGTTTTTCGACCTTGCAAAGGAGATTTCACTAAGAAAAGTTCTAAAAAAATGTAAAAGTATGTCCTTGGAATACTTATAAGGTATGGCAACTTGTCATAAATCGCCGGAAATTTTAATGGAAAGGTCATTGCACGAGTATTTAAAAAAAAAGCATGAGTTTTGCCATTAGTTATTCTTTGAGCGGCTACTGTACATTCAAAAGCGCAAATTTTTCAACGGAAATGTCATCTTGTGGAATATTTATCCAGTTTGAGAAATATAGACACATTTGTATTTTAATGATGCTATGGAAATAATGATTTTATGTAAAAATTATGATTGTGGACTAAAATCACAAAAATGTTAATTTTTCAGGAAAAAGTCAAGATAGAAACCTCGCTCTGGCGGTACTGAACTACGTTTTATTTAGTGAATCCACCACGGCAATGTTGACATTAAGCCCTGCAACACCCTGTATAGCTTCTTTAAACAATATAAATTTTTAATTATCTTAAATAAAGCATATTATTATTAATAGTTTGGTTCTTTCCGATAATCCCGGTCCGTTTATCTTTTTGATCTGAGACAGTTATATGCTTTATCGTATTTTCAGAGGTAGGTTTGTTCTCAAATATGACACTTCTAGTAGGCAAAAAAAAATCAAGAATTATAATATTTAGTGAACTGAATTCAACGAGAATTGAAATATTTGATAATTGTATGTTGTATTTAAGGCTTTTATGAAGGTTTGTAGTTTCAGATTTATTGAATGCGTGTTATTAAGTGTACGAGTGTGACGTTTTATGTTAGTGCTTTTTCATTTTCTTTGATTTTTTGCTAGTTTTTATTTTCTTTCTTTAATGTTTCATATTTGTGTTTGATCATACTTACTAGAGCAGTAACTAGCAGACCTCAAGATGAAATGTCACAGTTTTATGATAATGTTTCAGATTTTTTTATTGAGCTCCATTTCCTCCAGTTCCTCATTCATTTGGTTTTAATTAATTTCTTCAGCGTCACTGCGAAGAGGGCACAAATGGCGGCTACGTTGATTAAACTTTTCAAACATTGTTGATTAAACAATGAGAGCGAGTGTAACTGATAAAATTTGTGTCGTTACGAAACATTTTTTGCCAACTTTATCATTATAATTCCCACTGCAAACAGCTAATGGTGTGGTAGAAATAAAATCCCAGGGTCTAATCATAAGTCGATGAACTTAGTAGACGGAGGATAGCAAATCGTGCTTAACAAATATGAGAAAGGAAGACATTATCAAAACAAAAAAGAATAAAATTGTTTTACCTCGGTTTATTTTAATAATCATTCATTATCATAAATGTTCAATTAAATAGTAAAACGCAAGCTAGTAAAAGTATACTGCCACAGGTTAAATTAAAAAATTATGCGCCATTAGCATAAATCAAATATTTCCGAAAACTAAAAGATGTTATAAAAAATTCTATCTCGCGTTACTCACTTTTATGAGTTATAACGTATGCTAGTTATTGAAACATGATTTTGATAAGTGAAACGTTTCAACATATAAATTTAGTCAATTTTTTGTTTTAAATTATGGCTGTGGTATAAAACTGAATCAAAAACCTGATGAATAATGAAAAGTATTCCATTGATTTCTTGCCTTGATGCGTCATCGAAGAAAATCACGAGAGAACCAAATTGCTCGGCATTGAGCATTTCTAATACGTCAACAGATCACGAAATTTATTAAGCACGAAGCCAAGTTATGAAGAGAAGTCATTCGAGAATAAAAAGGGAGGGTGTCATTTCCCAGCTGGAAGAAAAGAATTTCGCGTTAAATAATCTGAATGCATTTGGGTCAGTACATAAAAGAGACGTACTCTAATAAAGCAAAAACCGGAGAGCGATGTAGTAAATAACTAAGCACCCCCGGCAGAAACTTTGAAACATCTCAAACGTTTCATATTCAAAGTAAATGAGTTATTTTTCGTTTATAACAAAACAAATGGGTTAATATATAAAACAATTTCATGAATAAGCAGCATAGAGAGAATGAGCTCTAATCGCAGAATCGGAGTCATCGCCGTAATTAGTTATGAAATAATCATGATTACTAAGGTAGGTGCACAGGTCGTTAACATAAAGCGGAAAAAGTAGTGGGCTCAATATGCTCCCTTGAGGCACTTCCATATTATCATTCTTTATCAGATCCGTCCACGTGGATCAATTGTCACTTTTAATATTATACATGGATATATGAGCTAAACCATTTCGGTACATGAGTACAGCATGTAGTTTTACTCCCCACACTTCCACCTTACAGATGAGTATGTCACGATTCATGTCGAACAAGGCTTTGCATTAATCCAGGAATGTCCCAACAGCGTAATCCTCCTCATCCAAAGCAAAGTGCTAATAGTTTATCTAGTCAAAAAATGCGGCATCTGTTGACTTACATTTCAAAAAGCTGGGATTGGAAAGTGATCCATATTTATTTAAAAAGGTGGTAAGAGATCATACGTAATATGTTCAAGCACTTTAGAAAATACGATAAGAAGGGATATTATCTTCGTATCATCTTTAAAATAAAGAAAAAAGTATTATGATTAGATCTATGTTATATAGTTTAATATATATAAATATTTCATGAAAAACGAGCTACTTTTTCGTTTGTTTTTCATGTTCACTAAAGAGAAAAAATTCTGTTAAAAAAATCAACATTTGCATTATTGTAAATTGACATAGTTTACGATGAATACTTAAACATCGAGGGAAAGGAGACCAAAATTTATCAGAGGCAACCAAACTTCGTCACACCCAGTAGAACCCCAAAAAATCTCACAATTTAACATAAATATTATTAAATAAAATTAATAATGTTGAAAATATAATAGATAATTGGTTTCTTTTTTATATTAAATATATCCAAATAGTATAAATCGCGTGCAGAAGTAATAATATGTATATTTATTAGTGCTATAGATCACTATTCAGTCCTAATTTTGTTGTAAAGTTAATTTTTTATCTATTTATTAGAAAATTTAAAATTAATATTCTATGCGCAAATGGATACTACTTTTATTAGCATACTCATACATATCTTACAAAGTTTTTTCTCAATCACAGAAATGTATCAATCCAAGAACGAAAAAAGTTTTATAACTAATCATTCCTTTAATAAACGGCTCACAAATGAATAGGAATATTTATAGTTTATTTGTTTAAATTTTAATTAAATTGACCGATATATTCTCCTTAATTCGATAAAATAGAAGAGAAAATACAAACAAATGTTCACCCTTAGTTTCAATAATGTATTTACTTAACAATAGTAAACATGAGATTACTCATAACACTTTGTTAACCAACACCTTTTTTCCGTCTTTTCTTCATTTTAATCCAGTTGCATTATCTTAGAAAGGCATCAATGGCCTGTTCATGCTCTCCTGGACTCCATATTGTATAAGACAACCTCACCGCAGTCCATTCTGTCCAAGACATTTTCCAAGAATACGTCCCTCAAACAAAGGATCTCATTGGCAGAGATTTTCAATGTCTGGATGAAAATATCAGGCAGAGGAAGAGTTGGTCATCAATGTTTAGAAAACCTGGGAATTTCCTATCAGCCCCTTCCCGTATTGTCGTCACCATACCTCAACCCTATTGAGCACATGTGGGGGATGCGTTGCAAAGAACCCTTTCTGATGGTGATCTCCAACCGCAGCCAGTTGACTTGAAACAACTGAGTGCGTTGCAACATCTACGAAGTTAAATTGCTTATAACATTAGTGACAACCTTATTAACAGTATGCCTAACAGGTGCACAGATGTTTTCACTAATACAGATCATTGTACACGATATTAATTGTTTAAAAAATTATTGTGTCCAATAAACCAAATTATGGAATTAAAGCCTTTTATTTTGTTATTTGTCAAAATCTCTTAATTAAATTTTCGTTCAGTAACTGTAATCATTTCTAATAAATTTTAATGCAATTTATAATAAAAATGCTAGGAAAAGTAAATACTACAAAATTGGCAATACCCCTCTTCATTTTTGGGTTGTTTATTAAGGATCTCACTCTAAGGATATGACACAAGAAAAACAACTTTTGCTTCGTTAATTGAAATAATATCAAAAACTTTTCGATTCAACTTAGCATGTAGAATTTATAAATTAGGTTTTCTCCTACCTTAGACGGAAAGGGCAATGCAGGAAAAGATGAATGAGATTCTCCGGCTCATACATGTTTCATACTGTGCATAGTTGTTCTCCATCTTGTACATATTTTATTCCTTAACAAAATATGTTATTTGGTTTCTATTTGACAATATAAGTTGTAGAAGAACTCTCTATTTATGTAGAGGGATTATTGATAAATACATCTGCAAGCCATTAAAGAACATTTTTTTCTAAAAAGATCACTAAAACGTAGAAGCGTGAATTAAAAACCTTTACAGTGTCCTCTAAAAACAGTTGAATCGTCCAACCTGACAAAATTTTGGCTATTTTTTACAATTTATCCCGATTATTTATATTTCGTTTAAAGGACCTCAATGATCCTTCGTATTAAGCTGCTTAAGAAGGTGTTTTTAAACAACGCATCTCCAACATTCCTGCATCTAGACAATTTTTGCTTTTGTATATAATAATTGTCGATTGATTTATACAAGAATGTGAAAACGGATCATTTACAACAATTACCGGTAGACCTGAGAATCACCCACCTCGGCTGTTAGCAGATCAGGGACGAAAGTTGATCCACGGGTCAACTCCGCATGGCCTGTACCTATTAACGTTAAACGAAAAATATTTTTCATCGGCAATATTTCTGTTTTAATTGTCATAATAAAAGGTACAAGTAAATAGTTTCTCCTGTGTATTAATTATTGTTTCAGTATTGATTTATTCCTTATTTTTCAGAACCGGAAATTGAAAATATGAGCTTGTGGAAGGTGATCGCGAATAAAATGTCCTATCTCACCTCGTCGAGCAAAGCAGTTAACACAACAGAAAAAACCAGGTAATTATAATTCTTTTCCTCAAATTTTGGAGTCATTGATGAAGTATACAGATATGAAATATACCACACATCAAAGAAATAGTGAAATGCTATATAAGTTTTTGGTCAATATTTCATTATTGTACTAATTTACTTGACAGCTTGTAGTCAGTGTAGCCACTACTTAACTTAAAGGGTTACCTACGTATGTAGGATCATTGGTCTAATTAAACTATTTTTGGGTCATACCAGGTCGAAAAAATATATTATTAATAATATGTTTTAACCAATCAAATCAAAAAGCTTCATTTAGAGGCAAGAATATTTGACGCACATTTTGAATAAAATGGAAATATCTAATTAAAATGCATACAATAACAACACAATAACTTTACATTTATAAATTTTTTTGCATGATTCATACCATAGAATTCTAGATCCAGAAGCAACTTATAACATTTTCTTTTAAAATTCTGCTTCTTTTTAAAATCAATTATTTTGCACATTTCGTTGTAAATTTTTGTCATTGATTATAGAATGGAGAGTAATGTTTGGATAGAGTGAATTTGTCCTTCACAGTTCGGCGAAAAGTAGCTAAACAGAATGAGTTCAAGCCACAAAGTTGGTAATCGGTGAAAATAGTTCTGAAACAGTCAAAGGCATTAAAGTAGGCGGATAGCCAGTTAGCTTAGCATAGAGCAGGCATTGTAGTGGGCCTAATATACTCCACTAATGCCCCCTCACATTAGCATTCTGCATCGGAGGCATCGGGTAGCATGGATCCATTGTCACTTATAATCTCCACTGTGTTCCTGGAGATTTGAGTGTATGATCTCCTCTACCATACACCTCCAACTTACTGATAAGTATATCATTACGAACCCGGTCAAAGGCTTTGGATAAATCTAGGAATGTCCCAATGCTATAATCTCCCTCACCCAAAGCAAAGTGGGCACAGTATGTCAAGTGAAGAAGTGTGGTGTCTGTTGATTTACCTTTCAGAAACCACGTTGAGACTAGTAAAGAGATTCATTTTTATGTAAAAATCAACTACTGGCACATAGATTATGCCACGCGTAACTTAATTTGAGAAGTCTGTAGTTTTTCACTATTTGACATCATTGGCGATAAAGGGGAAATACGTAGAACGATTCTGAAATTTTCCCAAGACTAGAGTGCCTCCGGACCACTGGGGTATTATTAATAGCTGTTGATGAGGAAAGGACAAGAGAATTCACATTGCCTGTCCATGATCAGGCTATGATCATCTATAGAGAAGAATATAATAATTCTTCCTTCGTAGCCTCCCGACCCTTGTAAGTAGGAAGTGTATTACAATTTTCCCCTCATTATTTTGTAACCACATCACTGGATACGCCCCTAGAGTTACGTGGAGACAGACAATTTTGTACATCAGCAAAACTATATTGCAATGTTATGCAAATAAAAGTTACCCAGGAAAAAATTTCGTTGATTTGAATTTGGTCGCACCCTCTCGAAAACAAATATCACTATTATTATAACGCATGCTACTGTAAATAACATTGTGCCCAGGCGTGACTGCAGAATTATGAATATTTGGATTGTAAGCAGCCGAGTGAAAATATCCGTTAACGCTTGCCCTGTGAGAAATGTGGGCTTTACCCTTCCCCTATTTAACTTTTACTCGATGTTAATTAAACGCAAATAGAAATTTAGAACAATCAGAAATTTCCAGGGGGTCGAACGTTTGTTTATATCGGTCCTTCGAAGCAAAATACCTTAGGTAGGAGTATTTTTAATTTCGGTGTGGAAAACAAAAAAAGAAGGTAACTGTTTTAAAACATACGATAAAAATTTTCCTCTAAGATATTTATTATATCGCGCCCTATTTTCAAATAAGTTCAATCGTGTCAACTCTTCTGGAATTTTTGCAATGGTCATGTGTGAAGGTTCATTTTCGTTTCGCGTCAGTACGACAAGCCCAGGAAATGAGAATGTCACGGAATTACAACTCAGATATATCGTGAAAGTGGGCTCTTTAAAAATAAAATTTTTAAAAAGTATGTTGAAAATATACGTGAGGAATTAGCGACGGAATTGTGCACGATGCGACCAGCCATTTCCGATTTTTATGGCCGATAACTCATTGAAAAGACGTAGTTATAGGCAGGGAAAATGTGTTCTGATCGGCCTAAATTTTCCATTCGAGTTTGTCGAAAAAGGGTTTTGTAATTAGTCATTGTCGAGTCGGGAGGCCATACCGCTTTCTCAACCCTGTAAAACGTACCAACCCGCCCGCTCATAACTTCCTTTTTTATAAAAACCGACCCCCCTTGTTACAAAGACAAATGTCGAAGAAAAGTCTTTTCCCTTCGAGTATATTGATTGCAGTTAATTCTTTTTCTTTTATGACCCGGGAAACCGTTTATAGTCGAGCCTTCCGTTTTATGTATCCGGCAATTTCGTGCAGTCCTCTCTTCCCTCTTTTAAGACCTTCACCCTTCCTTCGACTAATTTCAAAAGAATATTCTTCTTAGGGATGTCGCTTTTCAAATAAAAATTAAATAAAGCGTTTACAATAAAGCATTTTAAATCCAGATTAACCGTATAAATACGGTGTATAAAAATAAGAGAGGATTTTAATTTTTTTTTAAATTACATTTCTTTATTATAAAATTAAACCAATATCCACAATGTTGCTCTTGTGGCTCATTCGACTCAATCTCGCACTTATCACTGCAAAATAGCTATCGAAAAAGTGTTGCACCTCCTGAACTTGTGCCAAATTAGTAAACGCCCAGCTTATGATGGCTTGCTTTCGAGAAAAAATCTAGTAAAAAAGTGGCTCGTAAACCGTAATGATAATGTGAATGTGCATGAATTATATACGGAAGGTGTAGCAGGAGTTCGTTCCCAATAAAATCATACTGTGGTTTTTATGGCAGAATGTGTGGCCTTCGGATGAAAATAAACAAAAATGTGAAGGAACGAGGAAAATATGGTGGATGTGGCAGAAGTTCGATTATTTTAGTTTTTCCATGAACTGTCACAAAGTGAGAGATAGAAATAAGTAAGTTTATTCATTTATAAGGAGGAGGTGCTAGGACAATATGGTGGTGTGGCAGTAGTTAAATCTCTTACGATTCTTTCTCCCTGGTCCAACTGTGTGTCCCACGAATTGGAATAACTAATAATGTGAATGATGTAGGCCTATATTATATGGTGGGTGTGGCAGGAGTTCGATTTCAAAAACCTTTTCCAAGGTTTGCCGACAGTGCAGAACCTTGAACTAAGTAAGTAAATAGGTGAAAGAGCAGTCCATCATATAAAATGGGTGCAAAGGTAGTTCGATTCCATCAATATCGTTAAAAACTGAACTCCTTTAAGGTTAAAAGAAACTTACGAAAATCATTTTTGCATTCTTTCTGGCTGTACGGATTTCAACAAAACAGCATTATACCCTATTACTATTAAACCTTTATCTATTGTCTCTATTGTGACCGACCTCTAATAATTGTTTTTCTAGAATATTTCCTTTTATTTAATAAACCACAGTATTCTTCTCAGGTGTATAATATTGATGAGCATGCACATCCTAGGTCTTCCTTCCAGGGAGCAAAGTATTGCTCGGTTGTCAGTGCCTCGTCTAGATATAGTCTTCGTTAGTCATCTGTCCATTGTCTTTTTGCTTGCCTTATCCCTCGTATACATTTTCCGCATTTGTTTTCCTCTTCACTGACGCCTTCCAGCGACTGGAAAAGCCGTTTGACCTACAACCATTTCCGAGGGTAACTGAATTTCGGTGTAAAACCAACTTTCACCACTTGTGAGACTTGTGTTGTAAAATAAAAATTACTTCGAATTTAAATTAAGAGAGTTTACCATTTAAGTTCATTACTATTTTTCGCCTACTCAACGTCGCCTATACTACAACTTGTGGCACAGCACACCCCCTGAAAAATTATGAAAATTTATTAATTCCCTTTTTTCGCCGAGAATCGAATTCTGATTACACGATATTTGATAAATGGCAAAAAGGAGGAAAAATTTGAAAGGTAGGTTGAGATGGAAAGCTGGATCAAAATATCGATAGCTCACGGGGAGAGCAGCGGCGTATCTAGCACAGAGAACACCTTACGTAATGATTAATTAATTGAAATAAGTTATTTCGTCAATCGGACCACGAATTTAGTTTCCATACTTATAAACACGCCGGGACAGTTCTCTACAGTATTTATTGGTGAACTTTAAATAGAATTAGCATCTTTACCATTCAAGGAATAGTTCATTTAATATGACCGTTATGTTTTGCATCAACACTACCAAATGTTTGTTTGTAGAAAGACTTTGAGTGATGTATTGGACGTAATTTTTCCCCTCGCAGCGATTCCGTCTTACCAATCTGCCCAATCCCTCTTATGAGACACCGTTCTTGCTCCCGAAGGGTGATCGTAAATAATGATTTACAGAACGTTGTACCAGTGCGAATATTTTTCTTAACTGCCCTTGTTATCCAGTTTTTACAAATATTTGAATAGGCTTCGACTCCATTTCGATTCCCTGTCAGTCTTAAATATAAAAATGTATATATAAAATGATGTGATGGGAAGGAAGCATGACGACGATGATTCAAAGGTGTAGAAAATGGAATTCGAGGGTAGAGATTTTGCCTATCCGTGGTGTCCTATACCTAAATAATGAATCTATATGTTGCAAGGATTAATGTGCAAATATCATAAAACGCAGGGCAGCATCGATGATAGTGATTCAGTTTCAAAAGTGGAGTACACTTTTATTTTTGGAGAGTACACAAAAATGTGGCAAAAGGCCAAAAGTAACGAGGGGTGAGGTAAAAAAATGAATTATCCCTTCACCTCCAAGAGTTTCCCGTTCTACATAGCTTGTATTTCAAATATTTTTTCACAATTTATTTTTTTCTTTTCTAAAGAGGTAGTATCGATATTTCAGGGCAATTTATTAATAATAATTTCTGAGGAAGATTTCTCCATGCCTGCAGGATGATTGACCCTTAGTTTCTTCGTTACTGGTTATTTTGATCAGCCTATCGTCTCTGGTTTGATGTCAGGCGTGTTTCGGCATTGTTTGGGTCCCCGGATGATTACTATTCTTACAACAAGGCGGAAACAAGGGAAAAAATTGGTTTGATACAGTATCGATGCCATCGATTCGATAAGTACTAGTAATGAGTTCAGTATTGATTTGAGTCTTTTGATATGGAATTCCTACTTGTGGGGGGGGGTTCATACTTACCATCGACCGAGGTAGAGAAAATATTGTAATGTATTATAAAATCTTGCGATTAGGCCGGAAGAAAAGAATTTTTGAATATTTACAGAGGGTCCTTTCTCGCTGCAATACAATGCCGTTCATAAATGACATTCGTGCCTGTGTTCAGTTATTTAAAAGTCGAGTTGAGGAATAAAGGAACCCAAAAATAAGAAGGTTTATAACAGATTGTGAGTGTTGGCGAGATACCACCTCCTCGCTTTGTTCTCACCATCAGTCCCGAACCCGAGACACTTATCCTAGGTGGGCGGTTCATGAATATTAAAAAGGAGGAGCGAAAGGGTGGAGAACCCCTTCTTTCCCGGCATATAGAAATGGAAATTCATTTAAAGGGAAGAAAGACCATTCTCTCCAAACAAAAATCCGTGACTGACACCCCCGTCGCTGGCCAGTAAAATAAACTAGAGAGTGAACCCTTTTCACTTCTTAAAATCCCCAATTCAAGTCTTTTTTAAATAACTTCTTTTCACACCATTCTAAATCTGTTGTTATTGCATTTTCGCTTGGGAAATAGGGGCAAACGACGATTGTCTTTTAAATTATGTAAGTTTTTGTGCATATCATTCCTCATGATTACTTTTTATTTTGGTAATATAAATGAGTGTGTTTTAATGGACATATGCTGAATGTATGACTTATCACCGCATTGGATAAATCGCTGGCATGGTCTAATAAACGTTATTTGTTATTGTTTTTAGATATAATTTGACAGAATAATAGACAGAATGATTAAAATGGTGCTAGCAAGAATCAGAATCCAAAAAATCCAATTTCAGCAATTTGTACATTTAACATCGAAAAAAGAACTCTAAGAGAAATATTTTAAAAAGCACATACCTATAATGCTAAATTATGATAATAAATTAACAATGTGAGATTACATTATTCTGAAGTCATAAATCAAAAATGTAACGAAAAACGATGTAAGAACCGCTTGATTTAGGCAATTTTTCATAATAATTATCTCAATTAAAAATTATAAATAACAAATAGAAATTTATAAAAAATTATAATTGGAGTACTAAGAAGGGGCATCGGTGGCCGCAACGGTTTAGGTGTTGACACGGCACTCATCGCTGTAAGGTAAATGCCGCTGGATTCGAACCCGACATACTTACATGTGGGCTTTTTTCAAAAACACCGTCACCCTGAGGGTTTATATGACTTCTGCTGTTGTGAACCCTCGGAAAAAATATATATATACGTATATAAAATACTGAGCTACATACAGAGACGAGCCACAACCAGTATTACCCCACTCTTTAAGCATAGCGAAAGAGAGTATAAGTTGCTGGGGAATGAAACAATTCCTCAAAGAATGGAATACCTCCCCGGGATGCAGGCAGTCGAAGGAGTTTCTGAAGGAAATCAACCCTAAGGAAGCGCAATGGTTACTCTCCAACTCTAGGAGGAGAATCAGGAGGCTGATAGGTATCCTAACGGGCCATTGCTCCTTGAGAAGACACCTCTTCATAATGGGCACCCTACCAGACCCCTTCAGCCGCTTCTGCGAAACAAAAGAAGAAACGGCTCGACACTACCTAGCTGAATGCGATAGGTATGCCAGGGAAAGATTCGACACTTTCGAAGGAGAGGACATAACTAAAACACTCCTCAGGATAAAATGGTCTACAATCCTGGGGTTTGTAAATAAGTCCAATAGGTTTATGCAGGACTCGTGAGCCGACCAGGTCGCGGACCTTTTAAGGATGGGGTACGGGCCTACCCAGGCTTTTAACCCCTCGGGTCCTGGTCGCCAGCCCTGCGTATATATATCATACAGAGGGCGTGCCGGCGTGCTGCCGGATTTAAGAATGGCTCTCGGATACAGCAGCGAGTTTCAGGGTCCCCTATGTCGCTTTTAGGGTAATTGTAAATTATTTTATTGTATATATATATATATATATATATATGTCGGGAATTCATCCGTTGGGCTAGGAGCCCACTCATCTTCGGAGATCTGGCCCTCTTCAAGGTCGGACATAGTAATAAACACAACAATTTAACAATTGTGATTTTATTTAGTGAAATATTAAGGCACGGATGCACTCCCCACTAGCACGGTTAAGAAGGTTGTATGTTACTGTAACAAAAGCAACTGCTCCACTACTACTGGCTGCTCTACTACTACTCGTCTACTGGAGGTTCTTTTCTTCCTGCCCCTGTAAGAGAGCACTCTATGGTATTTTGTATAAACTGTACTTCCGCAGTTAATTTAGATTCTCTAACCAGTGGGGAGCGTCCAAGACGACACAATGTGTTTGCCTTTCATAGTTTGATAAGTGATACAACATAAACATTATAAACATTAATCATTTAGTTTCTTCTTTATCACCACCGACATATATATATATATATATATATATATATATATATATATATATATATA
>CM077104.1:31602411-31664910 GCA_039619505.1 Cimex hemipterus | reverse complement strand
TTCTGATACTTACATCACACCAGACCGCATCTCACGATATTTGAATAGTTGATTAAAAACCTGAAGCTGGCCAGTGAGTTATACAGATAGATTATACATCTACTCAAATACATGTATGCAAGGTGTATGTACTCAGGTCGAGATGCAGAAGCCTTGTGGCCGTTTCTTTTGTCCTTACCCTTATCTACATTCGGTTTTATAAGCGTTTGTCAGATGGATAACGTAGTGCTCTGCCGCTTGGTTCTTGTTTGTCGTTCCTCCATAATCATGGTCCGTATGTAGAGAGGTGTGTTGGTATTTGATATCTGTAGGTCTAGTATGTATTTATGTCGACTCCAGGATATTTTTGTATACTGCTAACCGTTCAAAATAAAAAAAAAAGAAATCCACTCCATAGTTTACATTTTATTGATTTCATTTTTACTTAAGGGACAACAAAAGAGAAGTGAACAAATAATCTTTCGTGCTATTTGGAAATCTAGTATCTCAACAACAAAAAAAAAACGGCTTCCCAAAATTAATATCCCAACTGCAGATAACAGTTCATCGATTAATCGACGAATTTAACAATGACATTTAAAATGAAAGTTAAGAAAAACATATCTAAACATATAATAATAACAAGATTGGAGTTTGTTCACGATCTGTTGTAATCATTATCGCATTTGTTATAAGCCGATTGTGTTAGCTGATTAATAATTGTTCATTAATATTGCATCACATAATACAAGTGCGTTATCACAATGCTTTTTGTAGTACCAATTATAAAATAAATCAAGCGGAAATATAAATTTCATTGATTAACACTTAAGTTGAAATTTTTTTCTGCATTTCTACCTTTCCTTTCAAACCAAGGACGGATGGCTCACCCTGCGTACAACTGGACAAAGCAGTACGCACACATTCCGGACACTTTCCATTTACATCGCACTGAGTATCTTACTAGATCCCATAAACCCCATAAATACACCAATCCAACATAGAGACATGGCAGGCCCTGAAGGTAAGTAAATAAATCCAATACGGGCGATATGCACTCTGAAGCATGAAGACTCGCGCATTAATATTTACTTTGACGGCAATAAAACAGAACAGAAAGTCGGTTGTTCAGTACTAGCATTTGTAAGTACAAATTGGCATCAACCAGCGTTTCAGATTTCAATCTAGACTCGTGAGATTGTGCTCAAATAATCAAGCTGACCTCCTGGTGAATGTAAAATCCCCGGATTGGATTCTAATAATCAAGTCTTCACGCAGCAGTTCCAAAAGGGCAACCATATGGAAGACATATAGCAATCTAGATGATCAACAATATTAAATATGATCTTGAATTGGGTGAATCAATTAGAAATACCCTATTCGACCTTAATAAACAGAAATGTAAAATTATTGAGAGCTCGGCAGTACACCCTGGAATTAAACTTGCTGACGGACTGGCAAAATGTGCAATTAACTGTTGACTTGATATAGAATTCTATAAAATTCCAGTATCGTATGTGGGAAAAATCAATGAGTAAATTTTTCCCGACTAATTAATACATTCAAAACCACCCAAGTTCTATGTTTATATGGCAAGAACAAGTTCTCCTTGAAGAGATTTCAAGTAAGGAACAATGATCTGCAGCTGCACAATAAATCTACCTCTGAAATGAGACCTCTTAATTTTTGAAGCCCGATCATCGAAAGTGAGATATCCTAATTAAGAACATAGTTTAGGAAGAAGAAAATTGGTTGGAAATGCTAAGAATAAAACATTTCATAGACTTCGCTACATTCATCAACAGTATAAACTTTGATTTAACAAAAAGATATTCTGGTGATATATACATATATAGGGAATTTTTGGATCCCTTTAGTATCATTGGTAAATAATTTATACATTTATTGTATTGATATTGTAAAACTAGCTTATATTAGTAATTAACGTATTCTACTTTCAATAATACATCGATTTCTTACCCTAGAAAATAAATTATAACATCAAATTATAAGTGCTGTACATTTTGCACTTATTTTTGCAAGTGCTAAATGCCAGTGATTTAGGATTCTGCATTGGAAAAAATGTGCTGATTAGAAAGTTAATTTTTCAGTTTTTGTTTGTTTTTTGTTTCAGCGAAACGAGCACCGCTTCGAGAAAGCTGCAATGGGCAGACGAAGAAACGCACCACGTGAGGCACGGGAAGCACAAAGGGACGAGGAGAGGAACGCCGGTCATCCAGGTGCAGCAGGAGTCATGCTATAGTGGGAACGAGGTCCTCATCATCATCGGCGTCACGTGCTTACTCAACTTCGCCTTCGTCCTCCTGGTCATGGCCTGCGTACATTACTGCAGTTCCAAAAACGACAGGATACCAAGGCAAGTTGTGGAACTCTGCGAATGACGTGAAAGAGAACAAATAATTAGTATTTCATTTTTTACTTAATCAAAATTCGTAAAATGTATGAAATTTCACTATTTATGCCTTTTTACAAGTGAGTAATAGGATGCACACATTACAATAGATCATTAAATACACCTTCTGTCAGATGTGGAAAAACGATAAGATTCTTGGCATCAAATTCTTACCACACCATATATCCAGATTTCATTCCTTGACATTCTTTCTTATTTCCATCCAATAGCATTAATTCCATCTTCTATCAGACGATGAAAAACCATAATATGATCTTCTTGGGATGAAATTCCTACCATACATCTAATGTCATTCCTTCACATTCTTTCTAATTTCCATCCAAGAGTAGTCAGTAAATCGGAGACCTGTCAGATGTGGAAAACTGTAAGATGATCATTCCTGTCATACTCAAAAATTCCTGCCATTTCCAAGATATATATAGATCATATAGATCTTGCTCGCTCCTCGTTGTAATGGGAAAAAATCCATAACTTTATAAAAATCTACATTGATGGGGTGGGTTTTTTCCCATGCTAGGCACCGAGCAATTAGCTGAACGATGGCTATCATTTTTATTCATTCTATCATATGATATTAATCATCAATGTACAAACTCTTCAAAAATATTATAGCTTATCAAGTACTATAACATTGGGTTACTCATGTTTATCTGCCATATAATCAATAAACAGATAATTTTAAAAATACAAAATCCAGTATATCATCGATGGTCGTCTAACTCGGGAACGGCCGCTCCTTTACCGACAAAGCCTCAATTCTGTGCAATCCAATACTTATCGATGAGCGTTCGTCTATAGCTTTACAATCCGCTTTACTCACAAAGCCCGGATATATTTTATCAAAACAATACGATAAAATCAATCCGTTGAAAATACGATTATTATTTTCGACAACGATGGAGTGCTGGTTTCAATGTTGACCGCCCAGTCAAGGCTTCCAGACCTGGTAATTTAAATCGTAAACACTAGAAAAATAAAGCGTCGTTTTTTCCAGCTCGATTTGTTCACAGTGTTGATAAAATTATCAAAATTACAGAAGTGATTTAACAAGTCTTACAGTCTAACAAATCAAATTGATGGACTAAACTCATTTAAAAATCAAAGGCTAGAGTAAACAATATATAAATAGAGTTGAAGTGAAGCTTGACCAGTTTTGAAACGTTGAAGAATGGTTCAGCTAAAGGTAAATTACTGGCAACGCTATAATAACCAAATAACTGATCATTTTAACAAATAATCTATAAACTTGGAATAATATCAGATTGAATTTAATGTAAATTTTATATTGAAAATCAGGAATGCGACCAATTAATGTCTTTTCTCTAATTGCGCTCTTCTCTGATCATATTTTCAATTTGAAACTTTAGCGTTGCATGGGTGACAAACTGCCAAAACGATCAAGAATCTCAATAGAACATATTAAAATAGACAATACTAACAAATTTTGGTTTCAACAGATAAATTTACTGCAGTGCCTCGCGTTGAAGTCATCATCATTACCGTTCTTGAGCAAAAAGAGTCCTGCTCAAGTGTATTCCTGGATATGATGCCTTCGATCGTGTATGGCTCCAGAGGCTATTGTGGAAGTTTAAGAGAGTCCTCTTTCTTTACCTGCTATCTGATCATACAATCCTACCAAACCGACAGTTACTTTCAGAGACCTCTTTCTATCGGCCAGTTATGGCACAGATGCAGGTTTACCAGAAGGAAGTATCTTAGGCCCCCATCCTCTACACGGTATATACCGCAGACATTCCTACTATTCCAAAAAGGATCCTTACTACCGGATGATACCGCCATCCTTTGCTCCCATAAGACCCTGTAATTTCAACCAGAAACATGCAAAACTAGAATGTCATTAATCCGTTGAGCAGAGTTCAAGGGGGGGAAGTTGACAATAAGCATACAAAAATGTGTACATGACCATCTACTACAATATTATCCCTTTCCAACTAGCTAATGCAGTTCGCTATCTTGGACAATATAGTGACAAAGGACACACATGGAGCGCTCATGCACAACTCAAAATGCAAGAACTAAGCCATCGCTTCATACTTCTCAAAAAGGCTGAACAAGGTTCAAACTGTCAGCTCTACAAAACAAACGATTCATTTATATTACTGTTTTGAGACAAAAAGTTCCAATCTCCAATTTAATCCCTATATCCAAAATCCTCAGAACCATCTTCAATATGTCAGCATTTACAATGACCTTCCAGCCTCAGAAATTCTCGTGTTAGAAACCTTTCATCCCGCACTCTTCCAAGTAATACTCCACGACGCTGAAGCGTCACTGGCCTCGCGACCTCTTAAGTAACAGTGAAAGTAATTTACGCTAACTACTAATGAATTATTCCTCTTTTTTATTTACTTACATTTCTTTTGCCTCTGTGTGTCGAAAATATCAATTTTACTTAAGCGCTGCAATTTGCGCAGGTGTAAATAAATTAATTTAAACAAAAATCCAAATTATACACTTCCATTAAAAATAATAATTGACATTTACTTGCTTATAATGAATGCACACATACATTCTGATTTTGCAGTACCGTGAAACTCGGACATATCGACTATAAAGTTTCATACAGGGCAATATTATGTGCCAGGGGCAATGGAACAACTTTTTCCTCCAGTTACATACGAGATAGCATAATTTGACTTCTGTTAATAATCAAAGTTGTCCTGTGACCTACGGGTTTCATATTATAAACAAACCATAATTCCAGTCGTGCACGTACACTTTTTATAATATATTTGTGGTTATTTTTTTCGCAGGTGCGACCAGAAGGAAGATGAAGAATCAAAATGTCTCATATAACTTTCTCTTCTTCTCGCCCAATAAATATAATTCAATACGAAACACTTTCTCTTTCTATTTACTTTAAAATGTTAAGGGTTCAACTTTAAATTAGGCTTGACCCTCTCGTCATGCTTGAAATTAAAAGTTCTCTGTCTGCAAATGGCGCAGCTCGACAACCAATACGTAGGATAATTGGAAACTAAATTTCATTCCGAACTTTTAGACCATTTAATTTGGATTTTTTTCTCTGAAAGTAAAGTTTCAACAATTTCATCTTGATAAGACAACAATTTATAATTTAGACTTAAAAATGCCATAAGTACCACCTTTGAAAAAACTATCACAGTAATTAATCGAATTTTGTGTGGTGATTAGTGACCGTTAATCGATAATTATTCAGAAATCGCCAACGTTTCGATCTTGATTGAGCCCTGAAGATGATCTTAATAAAGATCGAAACGTTGGCACGATAAAGAAAACGTTTTTCTGAAACCTACATCACACCAGACCGCATATCACGATTTCTGAATAATTAATCTAATTATTTTTAAAAAAATTACAAAACGGCTATCCATTGCTCCGGGATTATCTCGGTAATCCAAGATATTATTAAAAGAGTATCATATGATTACAACCAGCTATCTGATTTGTTTCATATATCAAGCTCTCAGATAATAATATAAAATCACATTAGTTATAAAATCCAATCATATTTCAATAATAATAGCGATAACAAATTTCATCATGCCTCGTCACTTCCAGTTCAATTGGAAAGTAATTAATTGTCTATTACGTTTTGATAAAAATCGCCATGGTTAAGTTTATCAGGTAATTATGTAGAATTTTTATCAACCAGGCTTTTAAGATAAAAAAACTTTTTGTTTATTAAGAGCTGCTTTATTTACAGAAATTGCGGATTTGTCTTATGTTTTTCTGTCCGATAAATAATTTTTTTTATCTATAGTTTTCTAGAAGATCAGTAGTGATGGATGAAAGGTTTATTCAACATCCAAGTTTGACTAATGGAATCCAGTAACCGCTTCGCAGGGTGATTAGTTAAAGCAGGAAAGTATTCTACGATCAAACTGCTGATTCTGTCAAACACTTTTTTAATACGATCAAAATGAATTCAGCTTAATAGAAAAGCTAACTAATAAAACTGGTATACACAATATAGACATCCGTACAAAATTGTGCCTATTTCATAATAATCCTTTCGGCAAACAAATCATTCTAACATTTCATGAAGATTTTTTTCAAATGTATGCTTCTCCTTCATAGTAGAAATTCAATAAAATCACAGAGCATGCATTAGTACAAGTAGGACGCAGCAATCAAAACTATTTTTCAAAATACATTTTCAGTTTTAATAAAAGTAACCTATATTAGTTTCATATAAGATCATTTTTTTAAGCTGTAGGCAGGTACTAAAAATTTAAGACTTAATGAGGTCAAGACAGGTGAGAGGTTTGTAAGAAGATTAAGTATAAAGTTGTACTAATTTCGAATTGATACTAATCACGTTAAGTGTCCATCTTTTCTCAGTGGTTTATTAAGTACTTTCACGCACGCCCGTAAAGAAGATATGAAGCGTATTAGTGAAATGTAAAAAAACAGCAAAGCTCGATAGCCCAGAAACGTGAGTATCCATTGTCAAGCCTACCAATACCGTCAACGTTTAACACTTTGCTTATCTCTCTTTGGAAGTTGGTAGTTCTTTTCCATTTTGGACTGTCCATTCAGAATCCATTCCATCAAGTCTGTCAGGCGCATTTCGACTCTTTGCAATCTTCAGTGTTTTATCAGGTATACAAACCATCGACTGAAAATGGCGAAAAGCCAAAATTGGTCTGACTAGCATTCAACAGACCAGAATGAAAGTAAACGACTTACGGGTTCATCACCCAGCAGACCTCAAGAAAAAGTCTCACCATTATTTGTCTCTCCTAAACGCTCAACATTTTTTTATTTCAATAACAATTGAAAACCGTTTTTCTTATCTCAGCATGATTACTGTTTTATTTGATAAAAAATGCGCTTAAATAAAATTACAGCAATTGCTAATTATTTTTGCTAAAGGCATGAATGTGCAAAATAGCATCGCTTCTGCAATGTTAACGGCATGCAAAATTGCCCTTAAACGACCCGGTGGGCAATTATTATCGCGAAGCCCCCCCCGGCTCGACGACAAAAGATGCTGACCTGGATTATACAACAGATATGCCCTATTTAATTGGTGAAATAATCAAAATACTTGAAAATATTTGAAGAGGGGTATCTAACAAAACAAATCCACATTTTAGAAATGTTGGGGGTTATAATATCCCTTAAAAACACGTGATAATTGATATTTTTAATTTTATTTAAAAGTAAAAGAGTGTCATTAAATTAAACTTAAAAAGTTATTTTATTCATGTTTTTTCTTTATTTTTCTTTATTATTTTTCTACAATGTCTGTCATTAATATGAAACTAGCACAGCCTCGGATCTCTTGCGAAAGCATCGTCATCTCTTGTGATGAATGATTGCCACGTAAAAAAAGTAAAAGTAAATTACTGCTGCTTGTTAAAATTTGTTTAAAAAACGCACTTGAGCTAAACTATTTAATTTAAGTAGTAGAAATTATTAAAATAATTAAAGTTGACTCTCTTTGCCAAAGGCATGAATGTGTAAAATAACATCGCATCTAGAACGCTTACAGCATGCAAAATTGCCGTTAAACGGCCCTGTGGGCGATTATTATCGCGAAGTCCCCTCCGATTATAATTAATGATCTGTATAATTAAGCCCAGGAACTTCACAGTGTTTTCCTGCCGGGGTGCTTTAAAAAATAAAAAAATAAAATAAAACAAATTTAAAAAAAAAAGCGAAAAACCACTTTTAACCAGATGATAATCTTCTCTTCACCTACAGAATCGTGAGACAATCCGAATCGAAAAAGACAGACAGACCCATTGCAAAAGTTTAATCTACCCGGATCTTAAACAGCCAGAGACAAATTACGTCTGGAGAAAGCCCCCGTGAACGAAATGCAATTACGTCTGACAAATCCTCTTTAAAAAGTTTTATTTTGAGAAAATTTTGGATTGTTTTGGGCCCTCCGTCTTAAAAGCTTGTCGCTACGAAACTTCATTCGATTCTACTAAATTTTCAACAGGGATGATGATTTCACAATGAGACTGAATTTTCCTCGTTATATTAAAAAGCTCTCTTACACAATTTTGGATTAGGTTTAATAAAGGATAGTGTTATTTAAACAGACGTTTTAAATTAAAAAACACCCTTAAGTCACCTCTGCTTTTAAAATCCCTTTATTCCCTCATTATTATCTAATTTATTTAAAACGGAAATTTGAAATCACCCTTTATGAAAATTGTTGCTTATCATTACTCAATTAACACGCTATTCCGTCAGTTTAATAACTATTATTTAATAATAATAATAATAAACTAAAAATTAATCTTCTCGGGAAAAAAATTGAAATTTTTATATTAGTATTTATATTGAATACTATTATTAACTGGTGATTATTTTTAAACACACTTCTTAGCATATTATAAATAAATATTTTGAATCAAACTGAGAATCAACATATATATGATATATATGATAGATAATTAATTTATATTTATTGTCAACTTAATATTTTAAGTATTTTCATTCATGACGCCAGGATCTTGCCTTGGTTGTGGTTTGTTTCATGTTAATTTTGGACATAGCTTGCAGAGGAGAAAATAAAATTTTTAAAAGCCACAAATAAAACATATTTTTATGATTAACAATTTAAATTATATTAAAAAGTATTTAAGTAAATTAATTGCTGTAGTTTAAATTAAGTCTTTTCCAAACCTCGGGTGCCGGGGTTTTTTGGAAAAAAAAGCCTATTTGTAAGTATGTCGGGTTCGAATGCCGGGCCGCTGGATTCGAACCCGGGACCTTTACCTTCCAGCCTAAACCGTTGCGGCCACCGACGCCCCCTTTCAATATATTATTGAAATAACAAAACATCCAAAATTTAGGAAAGAAAATCGTAGTGAGATTTTTTCTTGAGTTGTGCTGAGTGATGAACAGTTCATTTTTTGTCAGGTTAATGCCAGTCTGACAGTTTCCCCTGTTTGTCATATTTAACGATGGATGGTTTGAACCTGTATATTTTATTGTGTTTATAAAACTATAAACACACGGGAAAACGCACAGACGAACCACTGAAGATAGTAAAATGTTAAAATGCACCGTCTGACTGAAATGAATTCTAGCTAGCTAAAATGAAAGTAAACTATCAACCTGCAAAGACAGATAAACAGTGTTAAAGTTTGATGGCGTTGTAGCCCTGCAAATGGAATCGTATTCATGTTTCTGGGTCCATCTACCTTCACTGTTTTTATACCATTCTCTTATACACATTTTTTGGTTTGCTATCTTCTTTATGGACGTACATAAAATGTGAGCAACTTAAAAAACCAGTAAGAATAAATGGGCCCAGAAAGTGATTAGTGTCAATTCAAAATTAGTACAAATTTATATTTAATCGTCTTATGAGAATTGAGAATATTGAAACTTTCCTGTTTTGACTTTATTAAGTCTTAAACTATTGGTATTTGACTATGTTTGTTATAGTTAATAAATCAAATATTTTAAAATGTGTATAGTTAAAAAATTCTTTCATTAAAACGGAAAATATGTTTAGACAAACAATTTTAATTGCTGCATACTATTTGTACTAATGCATGTTCTGTGATTTTACAGAATTTCTGGTACGAAGCAGATACATAAATATGAATAAATCTCCGTGACATGCCAGAAAGTTTATTTATTCGTTTTCTTTTACTTCTATTCCTTTTTTTATTACTAAAAAAGTGTTTGACAGATCAGTAATTTGATCCTGGAATACTGTCCAATTTTTAATTATCTCCCTGAGGAGTGTTTACTCGATTCCATTAGCCACACTTTGATGTCGAATAAACCTTTCATTCATCACAATTAATCTTCTGTAAAAAATATTTCAAAACATGTTTATTGTGCAAAGGTACTTTTTTCACATTCTGATCGTCGATATATGTACTTGTATTTTTTGTAACTCAATATTTCAGCTCAATATTAATTTATTTTTGATCTTGAAATCTTGAAGACAAATTGCAAAAATAGGCAGACGTAATTTTATCTGATTAGTTAGAGGAGTTATCATTTTAAATGTAAAAACGAACGTTTTTATTCTATATCCATAAGATCTTAGTAATTAATATATGAACACCAAAGTAAAAATTTGTTGTTTTTTTTATTTTTGTTTTTCAGACTTGAGTCCGTTTTAATAGAGAGCGAGTCAGACAGCCAGGAAAGCAGGCGAGACTGGGATAGGCATAATTCGCTGCTATCACTCCACAATCTCCCGCTCTACCGGCACAAAACTCCTTCACACTCCATGGAACAGCTTCTTTTTCTCGATTAGTCGAAATTGGACGTTCTTAGCCATCCTTTAGAACGCGTAGAGTCTCTTGTAGGTAAAGAAATAGAGAGCGCCTTCTGAGCTGCCTCAGATTTTACAACCTAATAGTGAGAGAAAACCAGTTGAAATTTGTATATTTTCATACTTCTAGATTGTTGTTATAGCTTTGTGATAATCTCTAAATATTAACACAAAAGAATGCAAAGAGAAAAAAAAAATTATCAAACTTTTGTAAGTAAACTTGGAATTGCCTGTGCATACTGGAAAACTTAGATCATATAAATATTAATTAATTGATTATGCAAAAGCAATAGATTTTGTATTTTTTACAACAATAAAAATCCAATTTTACAAGTTAAATATCAATAAGACAAACAAAAAAAAAAACAATTAGTGAAACGATTAATTTTATACGTAAAAGTAAGTTTTGTATCATAAATAATGTTAATAGTTTATAATATATAAATGTTGTTAACTGAATTAATAATACAATTATTAGATCAATTATTGATTAGATTAGTTAAATATTAATGAAAACAGAAATATACATATAAGAAATTAAACATTATTCTACCAAATGATAGAATTGCTTGATGAAGATATTGTCATTTATAGGTCTTTTTCATAATGAAGGATATAATAAACCTGGGGAAATAAGCGTTTACTTACATTTTTTAATGAAATTGTAAATTATAATATGTAATTGTGGCACAATCTTATTAGTTAGAAGTTATTTCAATAAATAAAATAAAAAGGTAGATGAGAAAATTATTTTGCAAATTTTCATTTATTAAAAGTCATTTATAAATATCTATAATAAAAAATATTTTTAGATATGTTCACATAGTTAATCCAAATTGTATTTTTATTGATTTTCTAGTCCACTTACTTAAAACATATTTTTTTCGTGTCTACTAAGTCTTCACCTGATAGAACAAAAAAAATAGATTGTGGATTCGAATTCAGCTCATGACAGTGACTTTTTCATCTCATCCAACACCTTACATAAAAAGATTAATTAAAATAAAAAAGTTTTTAAACGATTCATAATAATAGATCAACAGAAGTTCATCAGTTTTTAAATTGCCTCATAAATTTTCTCAATTTTGTGGTATTTATACGAGACCAATAAAACTGTTGAGAGACTTAATTGTTTTATTTAACAAAATAGAGGACAGTAGTGGCTTGAGTGTCCAACTCATATTTTTTGGTTGGTTTTTTTAATAGATCATAATATTCTGCAATGTAAAATAGTGAGAACATTCTATCCACAACAGAACACTTAGCTGGATTTTCCTTCCAGTAAGACCCGAATTACAGTAGACTCTCATTATCCAAGGGAGGTACATACAAAGCATCACTGAGAGTAAAACGGAAACGAGAACCACAGATAATAGGAAACACCTCACATTATAGGCTTTGAAACATTTTCTTCTATCTACATGCCAATTAAACATTTTCTATATATTCTGTCAATGTTATGCATGAACATATTTAACATATTTTAAGGTTTTTTCAAGAAGAAAAAATTTATATACACTAACATACTTAAAGTTTATTCTACTCGGTAAAAAAATATCCACCTATGCTTGACATGGAAACAAACCAGAAAAAATTATTATGGCCTAAAAAAGATAAAATTTATTTTGAAAAAGATCATTAAAGATTTGAAGTTTGATCTTTCAGCTTTCTCAATGAGCATTGTTAGGAGGCTGCTTTGTCTGGTTTTTCAACTGCAGGAAATTATGTTTATGTTTTGTTCCGCTATTGGATTATATTCTATCTTTTATCTTTCTACTTTACAGCTAAGTGAAAGATTTCTCCAAATTTGCCTATTTCTACGTACAAAAGTTCTTCCACTTTTTCATTAGCGAAAACTCAACCACAGTTGAATGAAAACACAAATAATGAAAATAAAGATAACCAGAGTCTACTGTACTGTCATAATCTCTCAAAAAGTCTCACCAACAGGGAACTTGAATAATAGGGAAATTATTATATATTGTAGAGATAATTCAAACAATTTTACTTTATAGAAACAAACACAAAACTCGAATTATTTAAAATAAATTAAATGCTTCCCACTACTTAGTTATTAATAGGCCAATAAGAACATTTATAATATACACTAAAATAATATTAAATTTATTATAATGTATAACTTGTAACATATAATATAACTTGTCAACTAAATTTTTGAAAATTAAGAAGATTCGTTAAAAGCAATCTGCATATTGCGCCAATCACTAATCAATCAAATACTTTCATCAAGTTGAAAGATATGACTTTTTTTATTGTGCACTTTGGCTTTAGGTTTCTACAGTACGATATCCCCCCGATATGAACACATGTTAGTTGTGAATAGAATAACTTTCGTCAAATTTGATCCTGCATCATGGCAACAAATGAAGTTTTACATCGAACATGGGTAGGTATGTCTATGTAATTGTATAATGAACTTTTTTCCATTTTTATTATTTTGAACGTTTGGTACATTACCAATTTCAATAAAGAAAAAATAATATTATAGTACCTGAATAGTGTGAAATCTGTAAATTTTTAATTAATTATATATGAAACTAGTATTTGATTTTATGTATCAAATATTTTTATATTGTAATTATATTTTATAATTAAAATTACTGTTAGTAAATACAAAATTGTAGATAAAGCAATTATATTGGACCCATTCCATACAGTTGTTATTACAAGAGAATAAGTGGAACCAAATCCCTCATTCCAAGCATGATCAAAAATAAAAACCACAGTATTTTTTTGTTATCTACCAATTCTACCAATCCAGAAGCTTCTATGGATCCCCTAATAAATAAGATAAAAGAACAGTTAAAAGGAATCGATGCTGTTGGTGAGAAAGTCGTGCTGACATGGCAGAATGAAAAACAGTCAGGTGACTAAAAAAGCTGCCAAGGTGCTTCCCAACTTGTACATCCAGCAGAGTTAAAACTATTAATTTCAAATACTGAAAAGGGGAAATGGAAAACCCTGGGTTTGTAAAAATAGAAATAAAACTGAAAACTGGAGGGAGTCGGTCTTGATACCCATAGCCAAGCCGGGTAAAGATCCTAGCCTCCCAGAAAATTACATACCTATATCTCTAACATCATGCCTCAGCAAGACATTAGAATCCATTTAAGAATGTCATCAGTCCTTTCAATTGTAGAAGGTTTGTATACAGACAATATTTTGGTATATCATCAGACCTATTGTGTAGTCTTCAGGTACAGCAGCGGGCCCAGATTGTTCTGGTACCTCAGGGCTATTGGGATTTTTAAATGTTTATAATGTTTATATGTGTTTGTGTCTGTGTTGACTTTATGATCATTTATTGAAATGAATGTGCTTCTTTTAGCATGAAAGGAAGGGGTTGCTTATAACCTCGCCCTAATGAATGTCAATTACTCTGGGGTGAATGTGTGATGTTTGGAGAGCAAAAGTAAGTTATTAGTGAGAATAGAGAATAGAAAGAACAGAAAAAGGAAGAAAACGTGCAGAGGGCCAGCGATGCCTCAGCTGTTTGTCAGCCCATATTCCTATTTATGTATACAAGAAAACAGAGCATAAGTATCTACAATTTTTTTTTGTGCATATTTAGATAAATTGGTCCAAAATTCTTCCCATTGAGTTGTACTTAATTGTATTTTCAGTTGGTTACATTAAAAAATACACGAAGAAAGATTGAATTCTCTACCAAGCTTGGCTTATTTCAAAACATTTAGATTAGAAAAAAAAAGACAGCCTCTATGACCATGACATGCATGAAGGCCACACTGGCCCAACCACCCAGTCAGATGACCTGCATAACATTTTCAGTAATATGAATATTTGGCCATCTGGGAGGCAGAAAAATGGAAAGCCTAGCAACACTGAACATGTTAAAGCTTTTACCAATGCCCAAAGTTTTTTCAAGGATTCCCACGTGTTGCCTGTACTTTTCCTCACAGGAGTTCCTTACTTCATAAAAACCAAAAAAACAACCTTCATACCACAGATGGCATTTTCCTTCCCTTCTTCCTGGCAATATTTGTACAGGCTTGTTTGACTAAGTAAGTCTGCAGTGTCCAGTCAACAATATATAATTATTCTAATAAGTCTAACAAGTCCTAAATTTAGGAGTAATTAATGTTTTACATTGAATTCATTTTTTGGGTGCCTCTGTCATTAGCTACACACTCAAAGAAAGGAGTTTTTTTTAAATATATACTGTCTAATGGCTTCATGTTTTGTCAGTATGGTATGCCAAAAAAAGTTTAAGGGCTGTTTTTAACCCAATTCAATTTAATTACGGCAGGGGGGGGGACGGTTTAGGCATTACTGTAAGGTAAAGGTCCCAGGTTTGAATCCAGCGGCCATGCATTTGAACCCGACATTCTTACAAATGTTTTTTTTTTTTTCAAAAACAACAGCACCCTGAGGGTTTATATGTCCTGCAAACTCTGGTAAAAAAATTAATTAATTAAACTATGAAATAATATGTCAAGGTCTGTGAGGGCTGTCTGTGAAGATGAAATGCCAAAACCTGTCAGGCATAAAAGACAGCAAGAATAAAGCATAGTATTATGATCAGAGACAATCGAGCAACAAAGTATATCAGGTTTGAATGCAGGCCTGCTGAATAAATAATGTAATAAAATAAATAAATAAAATAATGTTTAAATGGTAAGATTACAATAAAAAAATATTTATTTAATTTTTTAAATTAAAAGATAAACCTTTTTCCATATGCATTATTGGATATTTTGTTACAAAATAACTTCATTGGCAAGACTTTATAAAATAATTTCATGTTTGAAGCTTCTTGTCAATTCTTTGTAAGGCAAAACGATAGAATTAAGAAGTATGATTTCAGATGGCACTTTCACACTACAACCTGAAAAAGATTTTTTCAAAAGTGTAAAAAATGTATACTATAACAAAAAGAAAGTAATACCTAAAATTGTAATCGAAGGATTAAGACGTCCATCTTTGTTGAAAAGTGGAAGGTTGTCCATTTTTGCAAATGGCTTGTTGGGGTTTGGATCACATGGAGTCCCTTCAACCCTGGCCCAACTACCGATCTTCACTTGACGCCCTTAAATAAAAACAGTTTGGCATAACAGAATTTTATATATAAATTCTCTCAGTCCTACCAACAATCGAGTGAGTCACTAGAGTGTGACTACCAATACAAGCGCTGTCAAGCACCAAGGCGTCTTTTACTCTTGCACCTGGCCCAATTACAGCCCCTGCTCCAATACTTACATTTGGACCGATCTGAAAATATTTACATGACCCTGAATAATTCACTTGTGAGTATTTGTCTATAATATCTTCTTTTGGATCAATGGTACTTACACAGGCTGTCGGATCCAAAACGGCAGTCGGATGAATGTAAACATCTCCAATTATATTTTTGTTGTTTGTACACAACCTTTAAGGAAAAATTAATAAGCAGAAAAGCATAGGGCAACTAAAACAATACCTTTCTGGATGAGTGTGCCTATATAGCTGTAAGTAATGCCTATTCGCGTAAATGGCAGCACCGGCAGTTTTCAGCTGAGACCACCATTTTGTCGTCGTGAAGACATACGCTCTCCCCGAGCCTGCCAGGGGAGTCAGAACATCTTGCTCCAATTGCATTGCACCCGAGTCTTTGTGAAAATCTCCCGATCCACTAAATTACACATTTTTTAAAATAAATTGCACTTTTTTTATACAAACAAAGTCAGTAGAAATTACTCATAGTTGATGTTTTTATTTTTCTCCTTGAAAGCCGAAGCTAATGTATCAAAGAGTTCTATTGAGCAAAAATACACACCACAGTTTATAAAATGGGAAACAAATGTTGAAGGTTTTTCAACATAATGGGTCATATAATCGAGATTGGGGTGCTTTGCGATACAGCCATAATTCAATGCCTGCTGTTTATTCGTTTCAGTCGCCATTATTGTAATTAGAGCGTTGCCTTTGCTATTGTGAAACTTTAGAATTTCGACTAATGGAAAATCTGCACAGACATCACCGTTGAGGACAAAAAATCCATCAGGGTTTCCGTATCTTAAAAACCAATTACTATAAAATTTAAGTTCAAGACCATATAAATCACAAAGGCAATGTATACCTAATTTGATCCCGGAAGTGATACATTCCACCTGCCGTTCCTAGTGAAGTGAATTCTTGAAGGTATCTGCAATAAATGTGTCAAGCCATAAAACGTATTATTAACGCTACTTACAAACAATAATATTAAACCTAATCGATTTATTATATTTTTGAGCCATTTCAGAAATAAAGGCTGACAATTCGCTAGCTGGATAATAGCCAAGGATAATTATTTCCTTGAGATCTGGAACTGTCACGCATGCTTCGATATGGTGTTGAATCATCGGAAGACCAGCAACAGGAAAAAGCGGTTTAGCCACATCTAAAGATAATGGTCGAAAACGGGTCCCTAAAACACAAAAACAAAAAATATTTGAAAAAAAAAATATATATACTGCTCTACTAAGAAGAATGTCAATAGTTTTGAGAAAGTGAGCTTTGAAGTTTTTCATTCTCAGTTAAATTGCCATACTTATTAAAGCTTTTGGCCTAGGACTCGACTTCACTTTTTTACTTAATACTGTAAACTTTTTGTATTTATGACTTATTGTGTTGATTCACTCGTATTTTACTCATTACTTAACCAAAAAAAAGTTGTTAAATTAAATAAAATAAGCAAAGTTTTGTATTACTACAGAAGAAAACATGAAAAGAAATTTTTTTTACATAGCTGTTTTTTATTATTATAATTTCTTTTACAATGCAATAGCAACATAATACATAATGAATCATATATTTACATTAATACAACTGTATTTCCATGCCGTGGGTTCAATTCAGCGCATATCCCCACAAATTGATTTTTAATGATAAATGATTTGATAAACTTTTGTGCACACCTCTGTCCCAGGCTACATTCCCATTGAGCGAAGGGCTTAGTATTAACCAATTCTCTAATGGATCTGTGTTTGTGGCAGTTTGGCAAGCCACAAAAGGGTTCATCCAACTTTCCTTGGCTTCCGTTATCCCTCTGCCCCGGCATCCTGACAAGGCTAATTGTTATCTTCCCCAATGTCTGAGAGGGCTGTAAAAACATCACAAACGATTGGATTTTACTGTCGGTGTGGCAATTGCCTTCAGTGCCACCTGCTTGTCTGGGTAGATGGCTATTCTTCTATTGATGAAGCCTTTTTTATCTCCCTGGCACATTTCCACATGAAAGACAGTGGCATATTGTCCAAGGCTTATATGAATTCTATTCATTCGTTTATTTCCATAAATACCAGTTCCTCACCCATATTTGGTGTTAGAGCTATCTGTAAACCACATATGTCCGGCATTAACTGAGATCTCTTTCTCCTAGTCTGGGATTGGTATCAACAGGCATCCCCAGAGTTCTGCCTAGCTGAAGCTGCCCTGAAGCTTGAAAATTACTCCTTTTATTTGAGTAGCATGTACCTGAATTAGACTATGAATGGCTGGCATTATCTCTTTCGATAGCAATGTATAGTCAGATCAAAGACAGATATTTGTCTTTAAAAAAGCTATTCATTCCTCTAAGATCAGTGGTAGTATTTTTTAGAATGTCTGGAGTCTTTAACCCTAAGAGAAGATACCGCTTCCTAGTATCATCTTTACCATACCATATCATCACAGAAACTAATGGCAGAACTAGTAAATCTAGGACTTGCTAAGAATAGAATAATAATTGGACTGCTGACTGGACACTACAGACTCCGAAGGCATATTCATAGACTCAAAGTAGCAGAAACAAGCCTGTGGAGGTGGTATTGCCAAGCTGAAGAAGAAACAACAGAAAAAGTCCTGTGTTGGTGCGAAGGCCTATGCAGGTTGGGATTCCTAATGAAGGATTCACGCAGGAGAACATGAAAAAGCTTAGGGGTCTGGTAAAAAGCCTTTTTCTTTCTAGTTGAAAAAGCTCTAGATAAAAAAATGGTCATGCACAATAAACCGAAACTGGTCGTAATGCACAGGTCGTACAGAGGATGGCTACTGCAAATCTAATATTCAGAGGTTTTAAAGAAAAATTTTCTTTTGTTTTTGTTAAAACCGCAATTTACTTTTAACTTACCTTTCAAAGGGCCGCCGATGAGGATCACCGCTTTCAAAGTCATTTCGCTCACGTTTGAGAACTAACGTCTAAAACCAACAAAGCTAGACAAACAATTGTCAATAGAACCCCTACTATTTTCAATGTTGGATTTTCGCCTATTCTACATTTTTACGGCAGATCCAACGATTTCAGATGTTCAGCACTGATACCCTTGTCAACATTCTTATCGTTATGATAAATGATAGTATGATACCACTGCCCTTGCGGGATAGACATACTTATCTTTCAAAGAAATTTTATTTAAAATATTTTTACAAATTTATAAAAATATTGTTTTAACCCTAATCGTTTATTTAATCAAAAAACAACGGAGAGTGGTAGATTTTTATTTTATTTTATTATTATTTTATTGAGGTACAGGAATCCTAACAAGGTGAGAAGGGCGAAGTAGATGGTGAAATCTGTCAAACTTGCCCTGAAGCTTGAAAGCGGAAGGTTCCAACTTCTATCAAGCATCACAGTCGATCTGTCAAAAAAGGTTGCGCCATAGGTGATCTGTGATGGTTTCACAGAACAGTTCCTGGTGCTGCAGTTTTTCTTTCTTATTGGAGGAAATGAAACATTTTTAATATTTTTTTATCAAGTGTAGTACTAAAACTATAAAAATGTCCGAGTTCAATGGAACTTGTAACGTAAGTATTACGCCCACTCGTTCCATTCAAGTTATAAAATTTATTAAAATATTTTAATTATCTGTACAACGTGTAAAGAAAATAGCAGCCGGTGGTTAAATTTTAAACTTTAAAAAACCTCTCGGCTTTTCAAATTTCTTGGAAAACATTGCATGAACACCCTTTCACTTTACATAACTTGTTTTTGATTAGCATAATTCTTGGAACCGCGCATAACTTGCCACACAAGTTTATTTGACAATTTGTCGAGTACAGTTTCAACAGTACCTCTGTTCAGTTATCTACCTATTATGTTATTTGTGAAAAACTTTATCTCCTTACCTAAGGTACAGACCGACATGTATAATAAGGGAAGAATTATTTTCATAGGAATGGTGCAAGGAAATATGGTTTAATTTAATTTTAGATAACAGTTCATATCAAACAGATTTCTGCACTAAAGCATGCAAGGTGGTGCATTTTTCAGCACACACCATACTTATAATCAGGCTTTTTTTTCCAAAAACACTGCCACCCTGAGAGTTAAAATACTCTATTAAAAAAATAAGCTAATATGCTTGAGTAAGTGTGAATAAATATTGGCTTATCTTGTTTGCAGTTATAACTTTAAAGTTTTTCATTTTTTATTGATTTCAGAAATAATTGAAAATTGTATCTTTTTTAACCAGTGTCATTTTGTGAGATTTCCTCTTGGGATCTGATGAACTCCCAATCATTTCGGTCAACTTCACTGTTTTCCTATGTTTCAACATTTTAACTTCTTACCATCTTTAGTGGTTGGTTTGTAGATGTACTGGAAAAATCCAATGCTCCTGATAGTTAAAAACAAAAACCGGAAGACAAATGAACAGAAACTATCAAACTACAGCGTTACTTTTTACTAATCCATTTATGTTTATTGGTCTAATTGATCATTTTAATTATCTCAATTATTTATTCTTTTTTATGTAAGGTCTTGTTGGATGAAAAAGTTAGTATCACGAGTGAAGTTCAAACCCTCAACCTTTAGCTAAATACACTGCTATTCTAACCACTTGAGCTGTCATGACAGTCGGACATCAATCGGTGGGTCCAAATCCCGCTCAAGACAGTAACATTTTCATCTCAACCAAGATCAAAAAGAATAATTAATTGAAGTTAATCTTTACCTAATTTCCCTTTTTTCATTTTGATTTCCTATGAACGGTTTTAATTTATCAATACATAAAATATATTTTTCGTTTCAATAGTACCCATGTTATTTGTGAAAAACTATCTCTCCTTACCTAATGTGCAGACCAACATATATAAAAAGGGCAGAATTATTTTCATAAGCTTGGTGCAAGGAAATATGGTTTAATTTAATTTTAGGTAAGAGTCAAACAGATTTTTACACCAATGCGTACAAGGTGGTGTATAGTCCCGCACACTGTAACAATGCATCACCTGCTTAAGCGGACTCTTTTACAATTTTCTAATTAAAACAAATTTATTTCCAGTTTTCTAATATAAAAGGTGTTAATAATAAATTCCCTCAAACAAAAAAATCGCTGTATGAAACTTTAAAAAAAACTGAAGTCTATTGATGAGATGGGAATATAATGTGTATATACTTTCATAAATTAAGAACGTTTCTAAAGTGTTAATTAAAATGTTATATGAGGTCAGTTTGTAAAGTTCAGACAAAACGTAAATTTGATTACAAATGAACTTGAAATCAATCGAGGTATTTTATGACTTCCCTAGATATTTATTTAGTTAATAGGCAGATGTGCCCACAACCAATGCAGTGTATATACATATAAATACTACACAGTGGTAGGTATACCAAACAAATACAATCTAATATACTATTATATTACCCTGAGGACATGAACTTTTTATTTGGATATCTCAATATTTATGTGGTTATTGTTTGATTTGGCCAAAAAATCGGATTTGTATCTGAAAATAAATTCTGTTTTGAAAATCGCATTCAACAGATCTGAGTAGAATAACTGATAGCGGGGCATTGGTGGCCACAATGGTTTAGGCATTGACACAATAGTCATCACTGTAAGGTAAAGGGCCTTGGATCAAATCTAGCGGCCTTGCATTCAAACCTGACATACAAATGGGCTTTGTTTTTTTCAAAAACACTTGCACCCCAAAGGCACATATTGAAACAAGGCAGCCAGCTCCTCATCATAGTTCTGTTGTAAGAGTGAGTAATAACTTTGAGTCTCGTGCTGAACTGGCACGGAGTCACTAGCTGGGTCTATCTTCGCTCATGTGTTTTTTTGAATCATGCAAATGTGTTTCAGCATTGTTCCATGTATAGTTAGGAATACTGTCTCACTGAAGTCCTGTCCTGAGTTCACCAACTCGCATATAAAACCCGTCATCAAATCTAACCTTAAATCTGGTAAGAATGTCACTACCAGCAAGGATTGGGCAGAGCGCCTCTCAACTTCTTTCTCCATATCAAGTCCAAAATCAACACCAATGCCCTGTCTTCAACTGTACTACCGAAAAATTCCATTTTGATGGTTGATCAAGGAAAGAAAACCTAACTTTTCCATGGCATAAACATGTTTTCATTTTATATGTTTCATGCCCATTGACCCATCCTCAGCAGCCCCATTTAAGCAGGTGGTGCACTATGCAATACTCTGTATTTTATGTCAGTCTTCCTGATTATTGCTGTATCTAAGTTCAACTAGAAGGCCAAATCCTGAAAATGAAACTTAAATACTTTGGCCACCAAACGAGAAGAAAGACTCACTTGTGAAGAGCCTAATGCTGGGAAAAATTGAGGGCAAAAGAAGAAGGGGGCGACAGAGAATGAGGTGGATGGACGGAATCACTGAAGCAGCCGGTGTGAGCTTAAACGGACTCCAGAAGATGGTGGAAGACAGGAAGGCCTGTAGTAGCATTGTACATGGGGTCGCAATGGGTCGGACACGACTTCGCAACTAACAACAACAAGCTCAACTCTGCAAATACATGAGCGTACATAGTTGAGCCTATCATTCCTGCAGATCGCTGGCAATTACAGCTGTCACACTAATAAATACATTCACTATCAGTATTCACAAAAGTCACTCTGAATGCACTCCCGTGTTTAAGCACAATTCTCGTATCAGGCAGCATTCCTACAAGCTCCCTTTATGGAACACATCGAGCAGTCTTCATCTGTTGACATATGTGTTTGGCTGAAACATAAGTGTCCATTTGACCCTTAATAATGAGTCAGATAATCCAAGGGCCACTTATCAACTGTGCTCATCTTTGAAAGATCTGAAGATCTATCCCTTTGACTTAGTAAAAAATGGAAATGACATCATTAACATAGACAAACAGCTTGGGAATAAATTGGTATAAATGTTGGGAAAATATTTATTCCTTTTACTTTTAATAAGTTTTTCAGGAATTCACAACGTTCAAAATTAGACATGACTAACCCATCATGCATCATTTGCCTAATTTAAATTCCAAAAATACATAAAGATAATAGACTATAACTCAATCGTTATTTTGAAAAACAAATTTTTCTCAAATAGAGCTTCTTAAGTCAAGATTCATATTTCATTAACTCCATGATTCACAACATTTATATGTGATCTAACTAGCTAATTGTGTACACTGAACAGCAAATATTTGAATTTGTATTTAAAACCTAATTTTCAATTACTTGGATGAAGTAAAATGCATCGGAATCAATTTTATACAGGAAAACTAATTTTAACTTAGATTATTGATGTCATGTTTAATGTTTTACTTCCTTTTCAAACATCATTTGTCCTATTTATGATAAAAGAAAAATACAAAACCTTTTGCTTCACAAGAAAAATAAATAAGGCCTGCTTACATTTCTGATAGTAAAAATAGTCTTTGAAATAATAAATTCATTTTGTAAAATAATTTTCTTTGAAATATAGGGCCATAAACACCACAGTGAACCTGGGATTAAACACCAAGTCATCGATCCTAGATTTGAATGCCCGATTTGCCTCACATGCCTGAGAGAGCCTTACCTCACTATCTGCGGCCACCGTTTTTGCCAGCAGTGTATTTTAATGTGGTTGGAGTAAGGGAATTTAAGTGTTAAAGTGTTTTTAAAAGATGAACTAAATTAATTTTCAAATTTCAGAAAAAAGGGCAGTGTTTGTCCAGTAGACGGGAGAGTTCTCAAAAAAGAAACTGACCTCTTTCTTGATAATTATACCAAAAGAGAAATATCTGATCAAATAATCAAATGCCCTTACCCTAATTGTAAACATATTTCCCCTTTGTTAGAGTACGAGCAGCATTTATTGCAAGTCCATGAGGTAAGTTGTAAATACTGTAAGTTTAAATAAACTTTTATTTATTTATTATTTCCTAGATTGTGAGTCCAACTTCTTCTAAAGCCAACAATTTTCAATTTAACGGAGAGGCAAACGGCGAAGAAGAAAATGAATCGTTATGGATGTCCCCAGGGAAGTACCAGTCGAAAGCTGATGAAGCTACAAAGTTGTTAATAAAGTATGCATTGAATAATAATATTGGAAATTGTAACTGGTCTAACGTTTGTGTTGTACTATTTAAGGTCGTTATTCGAAAGGTTGGTCATATTAGAACAAAAGAGTCTGGAGCAGGAAAATCAATTGAAAACTGCTAAAGATAAAATCGCAGAAATGCAGAATGAACGGTTGAGATTCGAAGCTGAACTAGCCTTGAAAGTATGTAACGGAACGTACGTCTGGAATATTACAGATGTTAAAAGTAAAATAAGATTTATGTGTAAAGACTCTGCAAATACGTTTTACAGTGATGGATTTTACACTTCTTACACTGGATACAAGTAGGTTTTTTCTTGAATTGATTTTTTATTTCTTAAAATACTGTGTTTTACAGATACATGTGTACAAATTTTTGAATCTTAATGAATAGTTAACATTGTAATTTAAAGAATCCGAGAAGCTCCTAACAGTGAAAAACAAAATTAGAAAAACAAAACGATTGGAAAAAAAGAAGAATCAATATTGTAATTAAGCAATTTAATTGAGCTAGGGTGGTGTCGGTGCCTCAACCTTACTTACAAATAGGCTTTGTTTTTTCAAAAAGACTGGCACCCCGAACGCTCATATAACCTTGTGGTTGAAATATCTCATTAAAAAAAAATGTAAGCATAATGTAATATGCTTGAGTAAATTATGAATAAATATTGGCTTTTCATGTTTGCAGTTTTAACATTAAAGTTTAAACTTTTCTTTCATCTTGTATTAACATCAATAATAACAGAAAATTGTCTTTTTTTTAACCAATATCATTTTGGCTTGTTTATCTTCACTGTTTTGCTTGGTTTTTCTTTTCACCATATTCAGTGGTAGGTTTGTTGAATTGAACAAGGCAAAAATCCAAAATGCTCCTGATAGTCACAAACAAAATGATTGGAAACAACCAAACTACAATGTTATTTTTTATTTCATTTTTGCTTTTTCCTTCTTAGTTTCCATATATGAATGTATCCAGATGTGGTAATAAAAAGTCTATTTTTTACAATGCCTTTTCATAACAAAAACAAAAAAATTTTACAATGCACTATATAAATTATGGGGCAATGGGGTCCGGACCCAGGTGCTTGAACTCTGTTATTTAATTCAGATTGCTAAAGGGTCAGGAGGTCATGAGGTCATCCAGAGATGTGGAGTTATAATGGGAGGAGGTTGAGGGGATAGTTTGGAGTGGATGAGATCCTCCACAAATGGGGTTTCTCGATCTTGGTGAATTGTTAAGTTGGTGGCCTAGAAGGAGCATGATGGATGCAGCATAGGACCTAAGATTGAAGGATTCAGCCAGCTTGAATCCATAGCCAAAATTTTTTGTGCGTGTTTAGTTTGTTATATATGCTTATTGTTCATATCCTTCAGGTTTTGTCTTTGTGAGTTGCCACTTCCAAGTGTGCTTGTTATCTAAGTAAGGCCCAAGATAGTAGACAGGGTTGGGAAGGATGACTGTTGTTTATGAGCATTGGTGAGAAGGTCTAACATCTCAGCATGTTGGATTTTGTAGGTTTAACTTAATCCATCAGCAAGTGCACTAGGCGATAATGTAGGCTACATTTTTTTGTATTGCGTACTAGGTTTGGAGTCTATAGATAGGATCATGATGTAGATTATTACATGATTAGAACATGTGGGTATGACAGCAGTGTATATTGTGTAGAAGATTGGTCCCAGGATGCTTCCTTGTGGAACACCAGGTTTGACTGTGATGAAACAAACATACATTAATCTAATATGCAAGTCATAAAGGCAATAAAAAATAGATATTAATCTATAACCCCATGTTTTTAATATTAATCATAATTTTATAATTAATTTTGTCCCATTTAAGATTTTGTGCTCGGATTTACGTCACCCCCCAGCAGAAATACCTTTCCCTGTGGACTCATATCATGAAAGGCGACAACGACCATACACTCTCCTGGCCGTTTTCTGGCAGGATCTGCTTCACTTTGATCCACCCGACGAAACCGGAAAATTCGCTGAGGGAAAAGATGTGCTCCAGGCCTGATGTTGAAGCTTTCAAACGGCCGAAGAACACTATAAACATGAGAGGGTTCGGCTATAACGAATTCATTTCACTGAGTGACCTCACGTCCCAAGAGTTCCTGAATGAAAGCGACACACTGAACATTAAGATTCAGATAAATGTTGTTTAATCAGCATTTCGCACGTTTTATTTTTATATCGAATCTTTTGTGTTCTACTCTAGTTTTAAATGTTTAAGTTTTGACTGATTAACGCACATTTTGTGTAAAAATACATTCCTGTAATTTCTAGTGCAAATACTGTTTGCTCATAGCGAAATGAATATTCCGTCCATAAAAAAAATTGTTAAGCTATTATTCTCAATCACAATGGATCTCAATCGATCAGTGATAAAAATTGTTGTAAGAGTTTATTTTAATATGGGAATTTTATATATTTTATTTGTTTTTAAACTATTTTTGGTTATTTTTTTGGTGTGGCACAAAATTTTGTTTAAGTGATCAAACATAAGTTATGTAGATGTTAATGTTATAATTTATTTTCATTTTAAATAAAATGTCATCTTGCCTTAAATTGTTTACTTTGAAAAAGTACCTCATAACCTTAAGCTATAATTTAAAATGGGCTGCATCAACAAAGACACTTTTCTGTATCGAGCACTGTCAATAGGTGGAAACCTCAGAAAACCCAATTTTTAGACGGTCATCCTTGCCAGATTAAGGATAGGCCATGCAAGGTTGACACATGTGAAGGACGGCAGTGAGTGTTGGGTCCTTTTATGATATATAGACATGGTCTGTGTAGAATATTAAATACCCACATATATGTTGTACTAATTAGGTTAAATTAGTGAATATATGATTTTTGCTGTGTGTGAATGTATTTATTAGTGCGAAATGTGTCAAGGTGAAAATCACCTTGCCAGTCTCTCAATCATAGGTTTAGGTTTTATATAATTTTAGTGTGTGCATGAGGTCTCAGTACCATACCAGAATTATTAAAAACTAACTAATCCGCCAAACAAGTTAAGTAATGTTTTTATTTGAACATGAATATGTATTTGACTATGTATGTTTTAATGTGTGGTTAAACATACAAATAACATGAGGAGCCGTCAATCCCATCTATTGGCGGACGGGCCGAAAAGAATAAAAGTAATTTTATTTGTGCTAACATTTCCAAATACTTGGTCCCATACTTGAGCAAAATCTCACAGATAAAATCAAATATGCTATTGATAAAGTAAAAAAATTTTTTTTTAAAATGGATTTATAAGTACAATACTTTTTCTACATAAATCAAATATTTATTTAAAAACAATAAAATTTATTTGTTGTATCCAATAAACAGAAACTACTCTTCATCAGAATCTGACATCTCCGCTTCCTCGAGCCATTTGACAAAAGGTTGAACCTGGACAGAAATTATATTTATAAGAATTTTTCATCAAAGCACAGAAAGACAATCAATACATACACGTTTGCGCACTTCCATTTCCGATTCGCTACCTGACCGCGGGTTGCCATACCATTTCAGTACAGATTCCTCACTGAGGATGTCTTTGTTGTATAACAAATGGATCAACTTCATAACTACACTTCTCAACTCGGGGTACATTTCTGCCACATCCTACAAAATAGACATTTTCCTGAAATTACCTTTTTTTTTAAATATAATTTTCTCTTCAGTCATTTTAATGTGAGTATGCAATAGTCAGGCCTATAACTACTATATTTTTGGTTTCTACCATATTTTCTTTTTCAACTTGCTGAAAAAAGATCTAATCAAATAAGTATATAAATTTAGATTTTTTTTCAATTGTCTTTATTTTTTTTAACTAGGAATAATTGAACAACAATAACATAATTGACAGTTCGCTTTGTATACCTCAATTGCAACGAGACAATCCTCCATTGCATTTTCATTCCTCATGTAATTTACAAGCAGAGGCATGAAATACTTGAGCTTGGAGGCGACCATCTCCCAGCTGAAGTCGTCTTTGATCATCAGCACGGCTTTAACGACGTAATAGTTGACCTCATTGACCGTTACATTATAAGCATACCTTGATGAATTGACTTCGAGCACAAGATTGTCACAGGGCACTTTCTCTTCAAACCCTCTAAGAAGTGAATCGATTACTTCACTGTAGAATACTACAAAAATAAAGAATTATATAGAAAATATTGATTTTGTTTTTGATTTAATATAATGTTGTCATTTTGTTTTAAAAAAAATTAATAGTTTGAATCCGGTTAGAAAAACTAAAATTTGACTTGCCCTTGGAGTAACAAGCATGTACATAGCTTGATTTCCAAAGCAAGCAAAAATTTACAACTTTTTTACAATGAAATTTGTATGTTTTCATAGGAAAAAAATGCAGGGAGAGCTATCCTGCAGTCTAGTAAATTAAATATAATGTCTCAATACTACACAACATAAAAATAAAAACACTGAGGGGAGAACAGTTAGATAGACACTGCAAAATAATTTTTAAAAATTTACCAATATACGGTACAAATGTGCATATATATCATTTTTTAAAGTTAGCTACAATTAAAAGGAAATTGAAGTTAAACTGTTCTCATTAAAACAAAAAGGATAAACTAATTGGAAGAAAAGTTATTAAAAGAAAAAAAAACACAAATATTCATATAAAACATCAGTCTATTTCATTTCTCAAAAATAAATCTATAAATACTTAACGTTCAATCTAAATATTTTAAAAAATAAATACTGTCAAAAAATTTTAAAAATTAATAAACTACATACTGTTGTTTATATGGTATATAAACAATTTCAGAGCAAGGAGGTGAGGGAAGGAGGAAAAGGACAAACATGCTGACTAGGTTTGTTTTTAAACATATAACAAAAGTAAAGAGAATAATACATAAAATAAAAAAGGAAGCTACTATAGTAAATAAATAATTACGATTGGTACGATTTGTGTCATCGGATATGACTGAGCCCTGTTCCGATTCGTCCTCACTGTCAAGAGATTCTTCCTCGCTTACAACATCAATGATTTGTTTCATAAAAAGCCCTTTCCATTCATCACCGGGTACGTCAGAGTCCGAGTCAGAGCCTTCTCGCTCAGGTTTGTAAACAAAAGCTTTCTGCCCGTAAGATTCACCTGAATAAAAATTATCATGAGATGATGCGGTTTTTAAGTTTAAAAGAAGTCATACGCACCCGAGGACGGTGTGCTTTGCAGCCTCAGATTTTCAACAGTTGTACCGTTTTCTAAAATTACGCCAGGTCCGAGTATACACTTTTTGACAACAACACCAGGTCGCAGTACACAGCCTTCACCTAAGACACAATAGTCCACCTTGCACGATTCCTAAAAGTTATATTATAAAATAAAATGATATTTTCCAAATATGTTACAGTGAAACTCCTCTACAACAAACAGGCAAGAAAAGTGTTTTCATCTGTTATTGAGGGGTACCCTATCAGAGAGGATTTGAATAGCTTTTTTTCAATCAAGATAAATATTATCTTGTACATAGTACACAATACATAATATTTTATATGTTTCAATGAATATTATAAATAAATAATAACATAGGTTCATAATTAGAGAAAAAAATAAAGAATTGATCTTACAAAGGGACCAGGTAGTGGGTCATGGATTTGGACTAAATTTTTTTGGTGATTCTACACTCCAAAAATTGGACCACTACCTCTTGTTACTTCTTGTGAATAAGCTGTGGTTTGATACAAAAAACTGAAAGTAAAAATTTTTCCATTTTTGAATATTTTTATTTCTCCATTCTAGTTGCTTACTTCAACTATGTATGTGAATGTATAATTTTGAGCATTTTTTATGTTGATTGCAATAAAAATATAGCAAACGCTATTCATATCAATAACCAAAAAATTAGTAAAAACAAATATTTTGCAAGTAAATCATCATCATAAAAACTTCTTTCTATGAAACTAATAAGAAATTTTGTTTTTTGACCCCAAGAGACCCATAAATACAAAATTTTGTTGGAATTTAAATCCATTTATTTTTACCCTTAAAACCTAACCTTAATATTAAACTCGGGCCTATTCACAAAAAGTGGTGGATACGTGCCCAATATTTTGGAGTGAGGAATCACTAATAAAAGTTTTGTCCGGATCCGTCACCCAACCTGGTATCTCCTAGTTAGTCCTTTTTTAAACTTATGTAAAAGCATTTCATGCATTCTTAATTTGTTCACCAATTCATTTTTTATTTTCCTTATTCTTTATAACCAAGCTCCTAAATTACTAAAATTTTATGTAAAGCCGATGAAGCGGGGTAACACAATACAGTTGGGACTTGAGAACCAAGATAAGCCATTTTGGGCAATAAAAACTAAATAATTTCAATCCTAATTTCCACCAATCAAAGTCAACCACTTTATAGCAGAAGGGCAAGAATTTTTGGTTTCTCAGTGAAAGAGAAGCTTTTTTTTTGGGGGGGGGGAGAAAAGGCACTTCTAAAGAAAAAATAGCACTTAGAAAAAGGCAAAGAATTTTCTCTCTGCTGCATCAAAACATAAAATGTAAACAAAACTGGTTTTATTATTTTTTAGTCAAGAATTACCGACAATCTTTGACTTTCAACAAATCTTACAATTGTATAAATATTTTTTCATAGGCATATTTAATAATGTATTTTTTACAGTTCCATTCTAGGGGGATGAATTACTCTAAATTACTGATGGCAGTGCCTGCAGCCATTATGGAGGGGTTTAAATTGTACAGAAATCTTTTTTGCTAAGGAATGCAAAAATTGTCCTTTAAGAAAGCCTATTAAGAAGGGTTTCACTGTACTGCAAAAAATGGGGAAAACAAAATTATTGTAATATTAATTTGGATTAAATTTTCCATCCTTTTTCTTTTTTATATTCAAGTTTTTTTTTGTTTTTTTTCCTTATATCCAAGTTAGGGGGCTTTTAGTTCAACTTGAAGTGTAATTTTTTTTAAAAATTAAACAGTTCAATTATTACTGTCAGCTAAATTGATGACTCAACTTACTTGAACGTTAACATTGGAAAATAAATGAGAATTCGTAACAACCGCTTTTTCACCGATCTGACACCTTTTTCCTATCACGGATGTCCTTATTTCTGCACACTCGTTTAAGACGCACCCTTCTCCAACCACAACATCTTCCACCAGGAGGCAATTTCTAAAATGAATCGTTGTTTTAAAGTTTCAAATTTCTCTACAATTTTTTTTTTTCCAGTATACTTTGCAAGAGTCACTTTATCCTGAAGATAAATATTATTCCTTTTGTAGATATAGCAGTCTTCTATGCAACAGTCGGGAACAAGTGGAAAGGTCCATCTGTGTATCACATCATGGCTGAAATATTTTACAAAATTCACATCAAAGTTTAAACGATTTAATTGATATTTACTGAAAGTAAAAGCAATTTTTCATCTTACGGTACCTAATATAATGATAATTAGGCCAGGATGTCACACTTGCCGCATACTCATTTTTTGGCAAAATATAAGAGTAAACTGTGCTCGCAAGGATTTCTTCATTCATCAGAAGCCCTTTTACAAAATCATCTCTAGTCTGGAAGTCAAAGTTGTCTGAGAAGAGTGGTGGGACGGTTACGGAGCATATGCTAATTTTTGTATCAAGGAGATCGCATCTGATGTCAACATCAGATTGATCTAGTAGAATTTCCTGTAAGAACAAAAAATTATATAAAGCAAAAAAGTATATATTTCTCACCATACCACTCCTATTTCTATTTTTTTCAAATCGGTTTGCCTTTGGTGTAACAAAATCCGATCCGTGTTACTATCAATAACAAGAAAAGCTTGATCATTTTCACTCCTCAACTTTTTCCCACATTCTTTATAAATAAGTGTCATTGAAGCTCCTTTGTCCAATTTTTGTATTTGCCTAGACAAATTAATTAATTGCTGATTTTTTGAATTAAAGAAACACGATATAAAAAATAGTACCATACTTGTGGCGCTCGATCACGGGTAGAAGTTTAAGGTTCCCTAGGACATCACCAGTAAGCAGTACAAAGTCTCCTCTGATCACAGCCTTTGCATCAAGGTCCCTCATGGCATCTCCGAATGAGTAGCAACCGTCAGATACAATAACATTTACAACCATCCGACCCCACCGTTTGCCTCTGGAAAATCAAACCATTCACTCAAACTTTAATTATTTTTAAGTATCACAATACTCACTTGACATAGTTTTTTATCTGGTCTGTATTCAAGGTGCAAAACATAATAGTCTCCTGCACTCCTGCTAATGAGAGACAATGCAGGGTATAGTCAAGCAGAGGTCGATTCACCAGAGGCATCATACACTGCAAACAGATGAACAAAATATTGAAACTGATTGGGTTATGGAATCCATTATGCTTGTTAAAAATTATGTGACAGTACTATCATCATTATTAGTAAATTAGAATATAGAGCAACAGAGGACAAATACAGCAAGAACCAAGTGTACTTGAGTTATATAAATTTATTTCATAGAGGAGAGTTGTGAGGCATGAGTGAATTCAACCTCATGAGCCATAATACAATAATTTTCTGTCTATTATTTCCATGGCAGGTCCTTTGTCCAACCCTCTCATTTGCTCCTGTTGGAGAAATACTATGAATTGGAGCACACCACAAAAATAGTGATTATTGTCTAGGTTTGGAGAGTAATGAAAACGTAAATGAACCAACAAAAATCAGGGACGTGCCAACATACAGACTGCAACTTGGCTATATGTTACTAAAAATTCTTTAATAACACGATTACAAGAATGTGAAAGCCTCAGTTGGCCAGATCAGCAGAGATCACACTATCAAAAGCACATTTGATTAGGTGACCCTTAGAGGTTATTGACATAAAAGGATCCAACCAGACTTCTCCCCCGGGCTGATGGCAGGACCCAATCAATCCATTGTTTTCTAAAAGACAGTAAATTCGTAAATTGGTAGGCTCCATCTGTTTAAGAATATGACATGTGAGGCTCATACAAAATTTGTTTTATTGTTTAAAGTAATGATAGTTTTGTGACCCTAGCATATTTTCAGAGTGAATGTATTTACTGGCAAGAATGGAATCCGGTCTTCTGACATTAAAAATGAAGAAAAAAATACGATTAAAAGAATGAGGCGGGAGCAGCAAATAAGCTTCGTGTCAAGTACCTCAATAGGTAACCTTCGGAGGACCTGACTCATAGAAGATGGATCATCCTCACTCGGATTTAAAAATAGGCTATGCGAGGTTGACACACAAACCCAAAGTTGAAAAAGTTTGTGCAAAGTTGGGTGAATATGGACAATCAAAAATCAGTCGGTTCCTGAGAGCAGCCTTAAATCGCAGGATTTTCTCTTCTGGTCGACAAGTTGATGAACCTACTTTTTTCTATGAAACTTTCCGTTCTCATTGATTCCAATTTGATTAAATGCATTGACAAACCGAACTAATCAGAAACTCTATCTTTCACTTCTTTATTTTAGGTGGAATTTCTATAATGGTGCTACTCTTATCTGACCTACCAACGAACACCAGTTGGAACATTTCAGCTCCATTTAAAAAAAAACACCCTATCGCAACATATTGCTAGAGCAAAACGACAAACACAGAAAAGCAAACTTAAAATAAAAAAACAAATGTAAAGTGTTGGCCTGCTCCCTCTCTACATAGAACCAAAGCATGGCTTCAATTAGTGCAGGTATTGACCAGCAAACCAAGACGTCTTAAGTTGCTCTACTCACAGGCACGTCTGTCACTGGAAGAAAATCATTGCCGTAGCAATCAGCGATTATCACAGCTTGGACGACGCTCTCTTTCTGCACATCGACCGACGTCTTGACGGCCTTTTTCGCCATGATCCCTAAACAAGACGTGAACACTGCAGAATCAAAAGAAACGTGCAGTCCTCAACATTTCATCCAACAAAACAAATAAACCTCCCTGAACATTGTGCAAGCCAGGAACAAGCATCGATGGACATCAAAATTTATTGAACAAGAAACGAAAATTGTATCGATTTTGATTTAATAAGTTAAAATTTGTGTTCATAAATATTTTTTTAATCAAAACCCTTATTTTCATTCGAAAATAACTTTCTTAGCTAGTCATGAAGATTTTTTGTAAAATAAATCCAATTTCTCCTGTTTATCAATATTATTTTGATATATCGATATTTAGAGCAGTACAATATCGCACATTTGACACTATTTTCAAACAAATTATACCAATTAAATACCAATGTGTGTCCATCGGAAATAAATGAGATTATGCACTCAGAACTAGTATTGCAAGAATAGCTAATAATAAGAATAAGTACCGAAGTATAATAAGTAAGGACATGCCATTCTTGTAATACTATAGTAGAAATTATGAATAATAAATTCACTTTTTAAGTGATCCTACTGATAGAATTTGTTATAAATATCCATTATTTACAAAAAGTTCCTGAAATACTTCTTAAAAATTCATTTATCACTCTCAGTTCTACCCTGCTAAGATCTTTGAGAAGCTGAGCTTTGAAGCTTTTCATGCTTAATGGCATCAGATAAATTGGCATATTTTTTTAACGTTTTTTGGCCGCATATATAAAACAAGTGTTTTGGACGATATTTCGTTAACTTTTTGTCCTCGACTGGTTTTACTGTAGTTAGTAGTTACTATATGGTAGATGACCAACCCCCTAATTTCCAGTACTAACTGTGGGTATAGCATTATATGCAGTAACTGTAATCTGACATATAACTCAGAACTCCTACTTTATGGACGACGAAAAGTTAACGCAAAAACCGCTCAAAAATTCTGGTTTTAGATATGCGGGACACTCTGAATAAAAATTTAAATAATCGAGGTACAACGGTATTTTTCGATAACTCTATGGTATCAAAGGACTCAATCCTGATACCAGTATCGATATCTTTTCTATTTCCCTTTCTGTGTTACCGTATCCCATGGAATAACCTTCGTTATCTACATGCTTAATGCTTCAGCCTTTAAAGTTATCGGGTTGAAGGTTAACTTGAACCATTTTTCGTTCGATTATCATTCTAATTTTCTTTCCTTCTAAAGGAATTTGTCCAATCTTTTTGGAATGAGGATGATGTGATAACCTTAAGCTTATTTCGATATTTTCCGAATCTAGGAAAATGTTCTGTTTGCGTTCTCTAAGCCGCGCCGTTGGGCCGAGCCGGCTGCGGAGGACCTTCATGTCGGAGGGATTCGCTTGCGCTGAAGCGTGGGAGAAACGCCTCGAGAACCGGCTCCTCTCCAAAGTCAACCTGGAAGAAATGTACTGCGACTTGGAGAATAAACTGAATCACAAACGACCGGTGACGGCGGTCGACGTCGACATCTTCGCCAACTCGATCCGTTCCTCATCCCACATCCAGGAACTTGAAGAGCTCGTCCACAGGTTCAGACAGACGGCCCGAACCGGGGACACCCTCGAGTCTACACACCATGCCGTGGTCAGGGCACTTCACAGGTACGATTTTCCTATAGCCTAAGGCTGGCGCCACAATGAACGGATTGCGACGTAAGTTTCCGCTGCACAAGCTTACATTCAAAACACAGTCAAGGACAGACAATGATAATTTCCGTTGTAATGACTCCATCGACCTCCGTTGGTGCACCATCGTCCGTCAACAGAATGTTTCACTGAACAGATAAAAACAGCACAAACGACAGACAAGCATAAAACGGAAAAGGCAGGCAATGGACAGTCAAACATCAAGTGAAGCTGATCTAGGATGGACGTGGACCAATTTATTGTGGAAGTTCAGAACAGGAAGTTCACATGTCTGGAATTTTAAAGACGTTCGTTAAATCAAGATATTGTCATCCCATAGTCTGGAAGAACTTGTCAGGATAGCATCGACATTCCCCATAGAGCACTCCATTGACCAGGTGCTACCCTTTTCATATTCAATGGATGAATCCAATGTCCTCTCTTTCTCATCTGCTTCTCCATTGCCTTGTAATACACAAAATGAAAAGTGGTTTCATTGTTCCATACATGATCAACTGAGTCACATTATTAACTGAATATCCAAACAGTCGTAGTCATTATGTTCGTTTCTGATGTATATGTGGCTTGTTCAGGTTTGGTGGATTTTTCTTCTCGGAACCTTCTGTTGTATTCCATCTAGTGTGGTGCCGGCCTAAAGGCTTGTGCAGAGGGGTGTGAAGAGCAATAAAGGCAGATTGAGAAGCCAAATGAAGGTCCACCATCACTACCAAGAGTGTAGATGCCATGTGATGTCTTTGTTTTCTTCATGCTCATCCCTGTATAGCCTTGTATATTCAGTTCAAACTGTACTTTGTACAGTTAGATGTAAATAATGCAAATAATGAAAAATTTTTAAATAAATTATTTACCTTAAAAGGTTTGTAAAGGACAAGCTGTGTGGGGTTTTATCAGCCAAGTGTACATCAGTTTTCTCAATTTATTTATTTTAAAATTAAATGCATTGTCTTCCTACATTAGTTACAAAATTAGGAGCTATCAGAGCCAAAATAAACTGTAAATGATGTTTTGTTGCATTTGCACAAACAAAAAGTAGCCTCATGTTCTATATTGCATCCTTTTGAAATAGCTCTTGAAGTTCTAATCTTCTGGCGCTATTACATGAGCCTACATATAACTTGGTCTTTCTTCTACCTGGACAAAGATTTATAGTTTTAGATTTCATGTAGGCAAAATCCTAGATCAACTGTTTAAACACATTCCCCATCTTTCATTTATACAATCTTATTCCCGATCACCAGTTTGGGTTCAAATCTCATTCCACTATTCTGTATTGCCATCATATTGTAGACATCATTGCTCTTGAGCAAAAGGAATACTGCTCTAGTTTATTTTTGGATATGAAGCCAATCATCAATTGGATACTTTTACCTAGCCACTACCACTACCATCCTAACTTCCTACCTAGCCAATACTTTATCGCACATGTGCAGGGTACCAGGAGGAGTATCTTTGGCCCCATCCTCTACACAGTATTATAGAGTCATTTCTTTATGAACCCATCCTTAATACATCTTTTGCACTCATAAAGAAAGATCCTGTTATCTCAACCAGAAACATGGAAATCCATATAAAATAGCTTGAGCAGTGATTTAAGCAGTAGATGTCAATAAACATACAAAAATGTGAGCATGTCTCTTTCACACTTTGGAGAATAACACTGCTCCTGTTTGCTACATTAGTAGCCCTTACGCGCCAGGTAATATAGTCTGCCATCTTGGACTGTATAGTATCACATGGAACCTACACCCGACTAAAAAGAAAAGAGCTAAACAGCCTCTTCAGACTTCTTAAAAGAATGCTGGACAAACAATCAAACTTGACTTTACAAAACAAATGACTCTTTGATTGACAGTAAAAGAGATTTACACTGACACATACGAGTGACTTTTCATGTGTAATTCCTTTTTTCTTATTTATGTACTTTTTTCTTGTTATATGATATCAAATTTACTTAAGCGTAGTTGGTGTAATTTAACAAATATAAAATTAGGGTTTTATTTTTTATGTTCAGGTCTGAACTCAATCTATCTGTTTTAATCAGGCCTGCCATTTTTCAAATATTGTACACCGATCAGTGCTTGATTTGCTTTATCAGGCAAACATCATTATTAATCTTGAACTTATTTATCATGATTAATAAATGTTACTGATCCATAGGTACACAGACGCAGAAAATCTTATGCGAGTTCTCAGTGATCGGCTCAACTATGGCATATTCCCCGATGATTACTGCCTCATATTCTTGATGGATGGGTTTATAAAAAATGGTGATTTTAAAAACGCCGCAAAGGTTGCATCTCTGGCCATGCTTCAGGAGAACTTTGAGAATAAATTGCTTAATCATCTTGCGCTCTACAGTTGCCACAAGTACCTGCTTGATCCAGTTGAATGGCATCAGACTGTTGAGGAGAAGAATGAAGAAGAAAAAGATGATGAGGAAGAGAAGTGGGTACGTGTCAAGTACTTGAGAAACCCTTTTTTTGATGACCACTTCGATCTCAATGATGCTAACAGCTTAGTAGGAAAAACATTGTTACTAGTTGGGAAGGAAGTCGATGATGTAAGCCATCAAATCTTAGGTGCAGTTCTCTTCAAGAAGTACGACACAGCAAAACAGCTCATTAAAGAAGTAATTGACAACAAAGGCGGAGTTTATGAAGTCTGTTTAAATCTAGCTTTAAACACATTGAAGTCTTTACCTGTTGAAGAAGGTGAAGCAGGGGAGAAGAGTAAAGAATTAATAGCATCAATGACATCAGAAATAGAAAATTTAAAAAGCAAAGCTGTTAATACTGAAGACCCTCTTATTAAAATGGAGGAAGAAATTAAAATGCTTGTCAAACAATCAGAATCTGAGCTTATATCAAAACAAAAAGAGGTAACTTGGTTTATAAATATTTTTTAACAAAATATGCTAAATAAAATATTATAATTATAAATTAAAAGTAATATACTGTGTGTAGAGATTAGTGCCCGTTAACGGATAATTATTCAGATATCATGAGATGCGGTCTGGTGTGATGTAGGTATCAGAAAAACATTTTCTTTATCATGCCAACGTTTCGATCTTTTATTGAGATCATCTTCAGGGCCTGGGATTTACAAACATAATTTCCATTTAGAAAATACATACAGAATTTGGAAAAGTGAATTTATACAATGCAAAAATTATATTTTATATTCTATCAAAGTATTTCTACTCACTCAAAGTGTTTGTCTTCTGTGTAATTGTGCCCTGTCGTGTTGAGAGTGCCAGTGAGATTTTACTGTTTCATGTTTATATATGTTTGATTTTGAAGTGGTGGGGAAGGTAGTGGGTATAGAAGAGACAATTTTGTATAAGTCGTCGGCTTCTTTGAGGTGAAAAGAGCCGACAAAGGGAAGCAATGTGTTGGTAATGTTCCGGCCGCTTTATTCTTTCAGGATTATATAGAAAGGGATAAATGGGAAAAGGAAAATTAGGTTGTTGGACAATTAGACTGCGAAAAATATTTGATGTGTGGAATGTAATGTGATGATATGTGTATGTTATCTGTATTGAATTTGATTAATGATGTTGGCGTAGCTGTGACTGAGTTTGCATGTATCTGTTCTGTAATTGACGCTGTGTTTATCCTTGTTGATGTAAACCATTTCTAAAAAATTACGTTTAAATTTGTTTTGTTCTGTATGTAGTATTTTTGGATTTTTGAAGTCAAAATTGTGTTGTTGTTCAAAATCAAACATATATAAACATGAAACAGTAAAATCTCACTGGCACTCTCAACACGACATGGCACAATTACACAGAAGACAAACACTTTGAGTGAGTAGAAATACTTTGATAGAATATAAAATATAATTTTTGCATTGTATAAATTCACTTTTCCAAATTCTATATGTATTTTTTAAATGGAAATTATGTTTGTAAATCCCAGGCCCTGAAGATGATCTCAATAAAAGATCGAAACGTTGGCACGATAAAGAAAATGTTTTTCTGATACCTACATCACACCAGACCGCATCTCACGATATCTGAATAATTATCCGTTAACGGGCACTAATCTCTACACATAGTATATTACTTTTAATTTATAAAAAATTGCAGTAGTTTTAAATGATAAATAAATAAAAGTTTACCATGTTTAAATATTATAATTTATTACTTTTATTTTGTAGACTTATGACAAATGGGAAACAGTGCGTGAAGAAGTTCTAATGGATGAACTAAAAGAGATCAAAAGGCAGTCCAGATTGAAAGAAGTTGAGAGAAGAAAGCAAGAGCTCAGTTTGAAGGAACAGAAACTTTTCTTTTTTGATAATGAAGATAAAATTGATATTGCCATAGAAAACAAAAAAGTGATTTATCCAAAGAAGTGGCATGGTATGAAAAAGAAGAAGAAATTAGACACAGAGGGCTATATTCCCCCTGAAATTGTTAAACAGTATAAATCTTCCTCTTAGATCAACAATTTTTAACTAGTCTGTACAGTTTGGATTGTAATTTTTATTATTTTCCTCTTTAAATAAATTTTTTTGAGTATATTGAAAATTTGCTGACCTTTTGGGAATTAAATTAAATTTTAATGTATGTAGACCTTAATAGTGAAATAAATAATTTAAGTGTTTATACAGGATTTTTATAATGTGAGATTGATAAGCTTGTTTAGGAATTGTACATTACTATTGAAACCATTACCAAAATTAAACAACATGGTCCAGTCGCCAAATTTGGTAAGTGGTGATCGATTAGTAATTTTTGTTTAAACCATTTAAAATTAAGTTAGATAGGTTCATTAAGGTTTGTACCGTCACAAGTCCAAACCATCAACAATCTGGTGGGGGCAGTCGAGTTTTGGCATATCCCGTTACAAACCCAAACTCAGACAGTTGGCACCACATTTGTGAGCCAGATTTAGGTGATTGGTTTTTCACTGTCAGATCAGAACAGTGCGAGGATTTTACTAGGGACTGGTAGTCAGTGACATGCACAATGTCGCGTTCTCTCTCGTCATATCATAAAATTCTTACTTAACTAGGGTCCAGATTTATATGTCAAATAAAGTATAAAATAAAATAGAAACATTTAGGCTATGCATTTTTTAAAATAATTTTCTTAATTTACCCATATTTGTAGAAAAATGGAAAAACTTTTAATTTTCAAATTTATTTAAAGTAACATACATTTTTAAATTTTTGTTCGTAAATAAAAATGTCTTTCAAGTGCTAAACAAAATTCTATAAAATGAAACTGCATTTTTTTTTATTTTATTTTTTAATGGGATTATACAAGTGTATATATTATGTTGGTGGTTTAATACATGGTTTAAAAATGTTTAATGTAAATTTATATAATATAAAAACCAAAAATCAACAATTACATGTATCATAAATTAAATAAATGTATAAACAAAAAATATAAACTGTATACAAACATAAATTAACTATATATAAAATGAATATACTTAAAGAGAAAAATCATTAATTATATATTTATATTCAACCTTTTTTATACATTGCATTTTTCTTTATAATTATAAATAATTTAATACATGAAATTATATGAATATGATTACTTTTGTATAATTACTTGATGTTTAGAAAAATGTTTTTATTTTGTAAATTTTTTTTGCACTTGAGACTTATTTTCTGCAAAAACGTAAACATACATTATTTCAAATAGACTTGAAAATTAAATGTTTTTCCTTTCTTTAAGCGCTGCACTCCCAGAACTAATTACCATAAGCAGTCTGAGATGTTAATCTGATATGTTGAGGTATGAGAACAAATTGAAACAGTTCGTAAAAGAAGCCTAGAAGTCAAAAGTCCGAGATTGGAAAAAAGCATTCCTTCTGAGTTAAAAGTTAATGTTTGGGACCCACAGTAAATCATGGCTTAGTTGACAACTGGTTTGTGATTGTTTTAAAATTTAAAAAACGTCCTAACTTCCTTTGTTATAAGTATATTTCTATATTGGTAGGAAAACAGAAGCAAAAAATGGCCAACCTTTATATTATAACTATCTCAGACAATCTTCTTATCTAGCGACAATATTTTGTCCATTTTAACAGATCAGACATAAATAAAACAAAATCCCACACTTGTGTTTACAATGGATTTTGTAAATAAATGTTTGAATATTCCTGTTGGTAAAATGTTTTTTTTTCTTTTTTAAGTTGTACCATTTTTAAGTTTCAAATTTGTTTGAGTGGTGGTTTTAAGTGATACAGATTCAGTTGGAATCACACTTGAAAGATCTAGTCTAGCATATAGGGGGGGGGGGCAGTCAGGGTGCTTCTTCTGCATTCCCAGAACAACTTATCCAAAAAGTCTTTCATTGCTACCAAGATACTGGAGGTTACTCAAGAAGGTATGGATTGGCATCGTATCCTATCTAGGAGAGGTGATCATTTCATTGTTTGAAATGTACTATGTAATTTACTTTATGCACTGTAAGGGGAATACTTTCGGAAGATAGATTATGGAGAAAGCCTGCCTCAGGTCCAGTGCCAATAACAAGGCACATAAAAGCACAGTTAAGTTTTGCAAGAAATCACTTCCAATTGGTCTAATTAAGATTGGACTAAAATCTTTTTGGATTAGTTAAGGTATTGTTCGAGGTCTTCTGACAACCCAGAGAAGATTTGGAGAAAACCAAGAGAGTGAAATATCCCCGCAACATCTGCATTCCAAAGAAGCCACGGAGGTGGTGGTGTTATGGTTTAGCAGGCTATCTATGTAGATCTGTATAAGATCATACAAACTTGATCTTCATTGAAGGTTTCCTAACAAGTCCACAATATATTGGAGATAGGTTATCAGAAAAGGTGGTTATATGCCACCAGTTGGTGATCATTTTATTATTTGCATAGCAAGTCAATGCCCCACACAGCTAGCATCATTTGTGACTACTTGGAACAGGCTTCAATTCAATAATTGGAGAGACCAGTATGCAATCCCGCCTAAGACCTATTAAACTCCTTTGGGACGAGTTATCAAAGGGAATAAAAAGTCAACTAGTGATGCCAAAGAATTTGCAGGAATTAAGAATAGCGCTGGAGGAGTATGAACATATTCCAAAGCACATTCAAAACCTTATAAAATCGATGCCACGTTGAATGCAAGCACTGATCAATGTAAGAGGAAGAAATACTTTATACTGACTTATTCCTTGGCTCCATGTATGGCAATGACACTATATATGAAAATTGTGCTTGAGCAGTGAATATCTGGGTCCCTTGTTCCGATTTTCGGAAAAAACCGGGTTGTTCATTGTATGTAACACGGATAGTTATATGTTCCTAGAGTGAATTGAAAACGAATGTATTTATTGGCGTGAATTTGTAAGGTGGGAGGGCCGATGGCGGAATATTGGTTCTCCATCAACCCTAGGTTAGTTGTTCAAAAGGGTGAAAAGGTGATGGAGGAGGAAGTACTTCTTTACCACGCTAACTGAGAGAATAGACGTAAATAAGAAAAACTGTATTTAAGCGGGTAAATGGATTTAGGAACTGATTACGTCGGGCCCTGAAATGACCTAGCTGTTGGCAGCCTCTGGAGCCCGACTTTTCTGCTAGATAAGACCGAGGTGGGTGATTGTCAGGTCCTGCTGGTAATTTATTGTAAATTTTTAAAAAATGAAGTTGCCGCAACTGCGAGAAGTGGCAGGCTCAGCTCTGTATACGAGTATATATGTACCTGAACTTATATGAATCATTAATACTGCATTATTATATGTTTAGGATAGTGAGTTTAATTTATCTGGGTAAACGATGGTTCCCAGTTGCAAAAGTTCGTGACCTCTGACGGCTTCTTTCTCCAACTACATTGGTGAATGTGACATAGGAGAGAACCCTTGCTTACTGTTTAAAGGGGAGCTGCATTTTCATTGGCGACTGTTTGGATAACTAAAGCATTGTCGAAGTTGCAATGACGCCTGTTGGAGACTTTAATAAGCCACAAGCAGAGGATATCCTTGCAGGAACCCCTTTGACAGGTCCTCAACTTGTCGAATTTTTAGAGCAACAGACAAGGAGATAAGTACTGCAGATTTCTCAATGGACTTGAAAATTCTTATAAAATGTAGAGTTGATCAAAAGAATAGTATGTTTTTTCTTCTCCATTTAAGTATGAGGGCAATATACCACCTAACTTATAATTCGCTAGTTAATATAGGATTTCCGAAATGTCATAAATACTCAAAACAAGTAACATGTGTGAACTAACAATTGTTTGATAGGTATCGGTTTATGAATTTTGTAAGTCTAAAAAAAGTCGTTTCGAAATACATTACATATATATTTGTATTAAGTACCGAGTCCTGGGGCACCACTGTGTCTGTCTCAACGGAAGGTAAGAAGCTTTATTTCTCATTAGACGAATGCCAGTCAATATTATTTTGCAATGCAGCAGTGTACAAATACAATATACTTTTTTTCTAGAATGAAGAGTCGCGTCTTGGGCAGAATGTTATATCGTTGCCTTTGTATATTAACAGGAAAATAACAAAAAGAACATATGTTTATAAAGAAGAATGGAAAATGGGTCAACGGATGTTCATGGAATTTAGTATGTAATATTGATAAATGATACTATTATAAAAACTTGCACATAATAAATTTAACTTCAATCAAAGAATAAAATCTCTTTAAAAATGGATTTTATTCTTATTTGATTTGATTTGATCTTAAATTTATCTTTATTATGAATCGACTAAAATATCGACCTCCGGAGGTCGTGGATTTGAGTTCCGCTCAGGAAACAAGATTCATGATTAAAATACAAAAATTAATTTAAACTGAGAGATTTTCTCTCGAAGTTTTGTGGATTACGATGGACCTTGTAGCATGGGTGCTCTCATCATTTTGGACAGCGTATCATTGCTGATTTGGTCCTTCCGGCCGATGTGGTTTTGCGTGGTACCTGGAAAAGCAAACATTACAGCAAATTGCATGCAACTTAATTAACCAAAGATCAGAAAGACCATAAGATGACGAAATGCTGAACGCATTCGACACAAAAAAACCGAACGTCCCAACCGGAATTTAATTTATCGTTCGAAACGTTTTTATTCTGTAGAAATTAACTACCCTTGGCTTTTTTAAATGTTAAATGTATCGACACCCTTTCTAATCACGAATACTTTCGATCACGGTATGGTCTTAGTGTAAAAGCATCCTAAGTTGTCACTGCCCAGCTTTCGGACCTATTTTAAAGTCATCGTCAGGGCAAAACAATCTCAATTCGTCTCCAAATTTTACATAATTTGTTCAATCATTAAGTCATCTCTTGATCTCAACAGCGGAAGAATGTAAATTTAAAATTACATTGAGACAGTCTTTGGTATTGTTGGACTGAGTCAGTCTTCAAAGAAATTTGAAATCGTCAGTGAAAAACTTAATTAGGTCAGTTTTTAGATATATTTAAGATTGTTTTTACCTTCAAATAGTTCGAAAGCTTGGCATAACAACTATAGTTGCTTTTTCATCAAGGCAATACCATGATCCAGAGTATTCGTGCTTATCATATTGATTTGATCGTTTAAAAAAATGGATTTTGAGGCCTGCTTATCGATATAAACTTGTGGCTAATTATTATTAACTAATTCTAATTATTCATTGCTGTCTTTCGTCTGTCAGATCAGAATGGTCGTCAAAACGACCCAACCTAAATTAGGCTTATTCAATGCACAAAACATTATTTGCCATATAGCTGCACACATTGTGAAACATAGGGATTATTGGCTATCGCTTATAGCCTGCAAAAAGTAATCTACGAAAATACTTGATTAATTGTTATTCGGTTTATTAAAAAAAACTTGGTATTGAATTATAACTTATTAATCTAGTCTTTTAATTTAAAATTGTGAGAATTCCTCTTGAGGTCTGCGGGGCCTGTGTCAATGGCCAAATTCACATAATTTTCATAATGCGAAATAAATATTGGCCCTGATGGTGACCTTAAAATAAGTCGAAAGCTTGGCAACATATGAATTTGCGTTTTGACCTCGGATGTTGTGAACCCTCGTAAAAAATGAAGTGATGATGTTGATGATTTAAATGAGCGGGTTATCGTACATTACACAAAAGCATACTTTCGACCTTAACATTACTTCAACTAAACTGATATCTTGAGAAAAAAAAACTCCCCAAGGACTTACCTATAACAATGAACTATTTTCGTTTCTATGTTTTACGCGGGTGATTAGACGTGTGATGTCTACATCCAAAACAAGCTTATTTGAGACCTAATCTGATATATCTTAGAAAAACATAAAAATGAATTATTTTGATTTCGGGTCTTCAAGTGGGTGAGTAGACATCTGCGATGCCAAAAGAAAAGCATATTTGAGACCTTAACACTAATTAATGCTAATAGTTACCATTAAATTTGGTGGTCCGATTGAGCAATAAACATCTTTCAATTAATTACTCTATATGTAAGGTATTGGTCGAAATGAAAAAGTTAGGGCCACGAGTGAGATTCCAACCCCCAAGCCGAATGTCGTGGGTTCGAATTCCGCTCGTGACACTAAGTTTTTCATTTCAACCTATACCTTACATAAAGATTAATTAATTGAAAGCTAGTATCTACATCATGTGTTTTTTTTCTGTCTGAACAAAAATCATTTTAAAGAAGAATTCTATCTTAAATTATTACTGTCTGCTGCCTATCGAAAATCCCTGATCCATTGACATATTGCTTTAAATCTATGGCTTTATGTTTTTATTATAAGCAGTTTATTACATAAGTATAATTTAACTAAATGCATGTTTTTTGGTTGCCAGCTGTTTTTAAAAACACAAAACAAATACGAATAGATTTCAAATTCGTATTTGTTTGATGGTAGTTGACAACATAATTAGTTTCCTTGAAAAAAATATATATTTATGTAAACATACTCATGTAAAACTCAATTATCGTGACGGTTCTGGAAGTTGTTCTTGGTACCTATTGCTTATAAAACTTTTTTCGTTAATAAAGTAATTATTGGATATGCATCCACATAATTTGCTTATATTTTTGTAATTTACCTTACACATTCGTTTAACACACAAGAACACAATAAAAAACAGATTTAAAGGACATATATGTACAATAGATTATGCGAAGACAACCACGACTTGTATATCAATGACAATTCAATCAACTTTAAAAATAGGAAGAACAGCCTTAAGACATGGGAAATACGGTTTCTTCGGACTGAATCATTGGTGATGGCAAATTGTCGTAATGTATTCGGTGAGAGTAAGAGGATCGAGGTCGATCAAGCCGCGGGCAACTGAACACGCCACATTTTTTGTGTACGTTGGCATTTGACATTTTATCAGACCAATCCAGCTGGACATTCCTTTTGAAATTCTCAAAGGAGGAACCACGTCAATGGCTGTTATTGGCCCTGACGAACGTCGAAACTTTTATGTACTATTGCGGATTACCAACCAAAGGTCACTTTTCCATAAATCCTTGTCTTCTCAGTCATCACCCTCAAACGATATCATCACTGTGGTTTCCCAGTCTATTTTCGGTCTTCTTTGCTTGTCTACCGTTTACTTTTGCCAACGCTGACATGTCCTCCCCGACATCCGCTGATCAAACCTTATCCTTTTATTTGCTTAATTGGGAGCTTTTATTACTTTGGTCACTATTCCATTTCCTTCCATTTCTACTACATTTAATTCTTTTTCCTACTGACCATGGTCAATCACGAAGTATGTTTTCGAGAAAACCTTGTATATCGATTTTTCTTTTCCTTACACACGCAAGGTTGCCATAAAGGTGAATTTAATTCTTTAATAGATTGTTCTAATTAGATAAATTTATTTCAAATAATATGAAATGTTTCATGGTAGTTTTGGTCCAAATTATTTTTCTTAAGAAGGCATGGCCCCATAAATTGACCTGTAAGTGATGATGTAAGTGTACCCTGTGACAGTCCTTACCATTTGAAAATACAATTCGTTCGTCTTACATGAATTTCTAATATTTACTGAAGACTTTTACACTACACGAAGTTAATTTTCAATATCTTTTATATTTTTACTTTTAATTTTCTTCTGGTGATAGTGCATCCCAATTTCACACAGATGCTCATTTTGATAGCCAACAATTTTAGTATAGATCTTATTTGATAGTAGTAGATATGATTTGAGTGATTTAAAATTTCTCTGTCACATTAATACAAAATTTTGAGCTCATTGTAACTTACGAAATCTTTGGACCACGGTATGGAATTGACAAATTGGCATAATTAGGTTATTCACAGACGATTTCAAATTTCTTTGAAGACCGACTCAGTCTCGACATTTCCAAAGCCTGTAACAAAATTGATGTGAACATTACTCAATACTGGGACTGAGTCAGTTTAAAAAAAAAATCGAAATCGTCTCGAAAAATTTAATTATGTCAATTCGTAAACATTTTTAAGAGTAATTTGTACTGATGATGACCTTAAAATAGGTCGAAAGATTGGCAGCAACAATTGAATTTGCTTTATCAAGATCATACCGTGATCGAGAGTATTGATGAGTTTAGTATAGCTCAAAAGTTTGTAATAAATGTGACTTAGAAAAATTATTACCGTGATTAGGAGTATTCGTGAGAAGAAAAGTGGTCAATGTATATAACACTTAAAATTGAAACCTCATAGTAACTCGAAGCACGGTTTTATTTTTCGATCAGTGTGATACACATGTTGTGACTATTTAACAACCACCATCCAAATTGGTCTGAAATGGAATTGAAAAATTAGATCTTCTAAACTAAATCGTTTAATTCTGCTGCTCGTTCTATTAGGTATTCCCATTTTTTGAGTTTGATCTTTATATACTCGGCATTTTCTTTTGGAAATTTACTGAGTCATTTTTTTCGTTGGATTAGAACGCCTTGATCGTAGGTGAAGAACACGTTATGGTAACTTTGTCGTTAATTGGTATACCATTTCTCAAAAATTTGCATAAAGTTCTGAAAAATCTTCTTCTTGAAGTACAATAATCGTAAGCGAAGAACATGCCATGGATTTATTTGTGATTTATTAGTATACCTTCTGTCAAATATTTGCTCATCCATTTTGCAATTATATAACTTATCTTCTTCATGAACTACAATAACTTGATAGTAGGTGAAGACGGTGAAGATTTCTTTGGCTTTGATTAGCATGCCAATATGATCAAATTGTTATCCCACTCTTCAGAGGTAAATGGATGGCTTTTTCAAATTCTAATGCCAATTTTTAAGCTCTTAATGGCTTTCATAACCTGTAAACCTTTTTCCATTTCCATCCAGCAGATTCTCGAGATACAAGAAACTTAATGCATTTCGTAAGTGAATCTCTTGGTCCTACATCTCCTAGACTCTTCCACACTTCTGGTAATGTTGGGTTGTTTTGTTAAGATCTATAAACACCGTAGGTCACATTACATTGTGATATTTTGTGGAACCACTGTGATTACAGGTGTGACGAAATCTTTCATTTTATGTGTGATGTATCTAATATTTTAACAGTAGGACTTTTTGTAGAGACCTATCTATAATTTTCAAACTTATTTTCATATCCTTTTTTAAAAACTGAAAGTGGGTTAAGTCCCTACTTTACTGTGGGAGATAATTGGTTGTAATATTTTTCTTAAACAATTCCTGAGGACTTTTTCCGTCGTATTTGGCTCATGTCGACTCCTCAGGAAGCGATTATTCATTTCTTCTATTTTCAATAGTTTTTCTTTCCTCCTGGCAAATTTTGAAAATATTCCTTCCATGTTTCCATTTCTATAAGTTTGGCTATTCTTTTGTCTTAAAGGATTTTTTTATTAATATATCTCATAGAATTCTTCGCGTCTTGCCACTTGGTATGCATCTTAATCTTGGCCATCCCAAAATTGCTAAACACAATTTCTCCAGTGACTTGAGAAAAAAAAAGTTAATATCAATCAAGACTATGACATGATTTGTAGATCTTTTAAATATTCTTTTATAAGTCCAAGTCCAGCACCTTGAATTCATTGATATCCGTGACATGAGAGACCTCGCGATTCGTTAAATTTCCCCTTCTTCTGTTCCAGGTGGGAGAGGGAGCTTTCGCGGAGCGGGATTCGGAAACAGAAACGACAGAAAGCTTGCAGAAGCCGACCTGCGCTCTCAAAGCAGTGTTGGGTCGATAGCAGCAGGGTCACTGCCAGACCCGACAAGTCAGGTCAGTGATTCAAAGGTTACCGACGATGGACTCCCCGGGTCCGTTTATCGTGCCGGTCGATGCCTACCATCTTACCTACTATATAGTAATTGCCATCCTCGCAGTCCTGCTGCTCGTGAATCTGTGCTTAGACACGAACTATTTCTGCCGGTTCGGAATCGTCGTTTTCAGAGCACGCTTTTGCAAGAAGAAGGCACATGTTCTAGACACTCTCACTACAAACAGTAAGTACTTTATTTTCCTAGGTTATTTTGAAGCCTCTTACCACACAGGTTTTTCCTTCTTTTAACTCAAATTCGTGGCCGCAAACAAATATTTTCAGTACAGCCTTCCTTCTACTCACGTAAATAATTACGAAGAAAAGCTTGGGTATTTTATGTTATAATCGAAGCCTTGCCCAATTAGAATTTTAATTTTTTCATATTAGGCTCTACATTTCTTTGGTGTCAATCCTTTCTTCATATCTAAGAATTTTTGAATTGTTTGAATATCTTCTTATTGAAATTATAAAATGAATGACAGAAAAAAAATACATTTACGCCTGGAAAATTTTATTTCGAATATTATTGTACCTTAAAAGTCAAATTATTGCTAGTATTGTAATAAATTATAGCTACAATACTTTTTCCGAAAAACATTCCGAATTGAAAACTAATAATTTAGTTACTCTATTAATATTTTTGTTTAAAAGTTGACTGTATAAAGTATTATACAATTGTCCTAACCACCGTTGATATAGGTTACTGCTTATCAATAATCATCAAATATTGGGACTTATACTATACAATCAGATGGGACTTGGACTTGGTGGGTTAGGTTCTAAATCTTGAGTTAAGCATAAATGTGGAAATAGGTATTGTAAAGAAATTTGGGTGGGTTTAAATAAATTGAGGTTTGAGTGCAAAAACATTCAACAAAAACTGAATTTACGTCTAATTCGTGTATATTGACTCTTAACTTACGCAAATCCGTATTTATATCAACTTTTTAAAATATTTTAATTGTTAAACAAAAACAAGGTTAATTGTTAACAAATGATAAATGAAACGTTTATATTCCTGTGTAAATTGATATACGAATATTTCAAGGATTTTTCTGATGGTTTTTTTAAAATTTGTATACATTTTACATTATATCAAAACGAAGTTAATAAATACAACTATCGTTTATTTAGCTTTCCATGTGAACAACTACAGTACTATAATTTAAAACTAGTACTATAAAACAAATTAATTTGCCCTAGTATTTAAGCTCTAAGTATTTCATATATAGAATTTATAATTTTCGATAGAGGATTAATAAAATTGAAAGATAAATATTGTAAATTAGACGAATTATTGTTACCAACGATCACAAAATTACAATAAGACTTTTTTGTCATTTATGTCAACTGATCCATAAAATAACTTGTTCAAGAGTAGTCATAAAATATCCATTTTTGCTAAGCCATTAAATATTTAGCATCAATAATAAGAAAAGTTAATCGACCAAGTTTAAGGGTAGATGACTTAGCGCTAATAAGCTGGAACACGCTATCCTAAACAAGCAAGACAGGCCCGTTTAATAATTTATAACTTAATCAATCTTCCCCCATGTAAATTTTAACAACTGCTAAGTACACTAAGGGCGTTAAATAATAAAAATGGACTATTGACATAAACGCATCCAACCCGACTTCTCCTCCAAGGCCTGACGACGGAACCCAATCTATTCATTCATCGTTTTATAATAGTCAGGAAATTCGATAAAACCCCTTTATTGGTATTCTTCATCTGTTTAAGAATAGGCCATACGAGGATGATACACGGGTTGTTTGTATATAGTAATGATAGTTTTGTGATGTTAGCGTATTTGAGAGTGAATGTATTTATTGGCGTGAATGTGATTCGGCCCTCTGACGGTACAAATGCAACAAAAAACACGATTAAAGAAGGTGGAAAGATCTACAGAGAAGTTTTCGCGTATAAAGAGGACTGTCGATAGGTCTGTAGGACCTGGCACGTAGATAATGGGTCATCATCATCCGGATTAAGTTCAGGCCATGCGACCCAAGGACACGCGCACAAGCAGAGAAAGATTGCTCGATGTGTCCCAGCTAATTGAACGGAATTCCTTGGCTCCATATAGAGGGAGGATGTCACCCGATATGAGAATTGCATTCGAACAGCGAGTATCTGGATCCCCTGTTCATATTTTTGGAGGAAGCAGGGTTGTTTTATAGTATATATATTAGTGATAGTATTGTGTTCTTAGGGTATGTAAGAGTATAAAGAGAGTAAAAGTATTTATTAGCGTGAATGAGACGTGGAAGAGGGTCGATGGCGGAATATTAAATACATCAGCACTCAATTAGGCTAGTAATAAATATGTGCGGATGGTGATGGAGGAATATCAAGTACTTAAGAGTGAGTGGTTTGGGGACTGATTGCGTTGATTTCTGAAATGACTTAGCTGTTGATAGGACATGGAGCCAACCTTGGTGGCTGGATGGATAAGAAGGTCTGACGCCGATGGGTGATTATGGAGGTTTGTCTATAATTTATTGTAAATTACCCGGTGGACTGCGAGAAGCCGGTCGACTATGTATACTGTATATGTGTACATGCTGAGTTTATATGTATAAATCAGTAATCAGTAAACATCTGATCCTTTATTGGATAGAGGCCAAAGGAGAATTGAAAAAGTAAGTTGCGATAACCAAGTGCTTATACATCCTTTTGTAATTTTGATAAACGTTATCAAAAGTAAACAAAAACAAAATTTATCTGGCATCGGCATGCCGTGAGGAAATATAATCTATGTTTTCCGGGGTTTTCTATTTCACCCTCAAAGGCTTTAAGGCGAAAAGTAGAGGGTGATGAACGGCCACTCATTGCTCAATGATAATTTATTACCGAATTCATTTCAAAAGGCATAGACTTGTTTTCAATTATTTTATAGTAAAGAATTAATCAAACCTATATTTGTCGATTTCTTATGTGTTTACCACGAAAAATGTCCTTGTCTCGTGAGACTTTCTGACATTAGAATTGTTGTTTGACATTATGTTGTTGTTTAAACTGATAAAATATTATTTAATGGAAAAAGCTCTTCAGCTTTATATAACGAGCACTATTTTAATCTATAAATAATTTATTTAATCACTTGGCGCGCACATATTTTTCAATCTTTAAATTTAACAAATGTTTATGTATATGGCAAAATGTAACATTAGTGTTTTTCTTCCTATTAGGCCAGATATCATCAGGAACTTATTTCTCTCTTTATTTTCTTGTTAAAAGGCGACCATATTTTGTAATACTCGATATTAAATTTTTTTACTTTCTTGTTTCGGTCTGAAAACATCCGTACAATGAATCAAGCAACATTCATACCAGATTAAATACGCATTGCAATTAGAAAGTCCATCATTACTATCAAAAACATTTAATTGGTCTATAACAAAAAATAAATAAATCCATATAGATTTGTAATAGAAAATGGGTTTACGCGAACTTATTAGATGAAGAAGTAGGTTTGAAGGATTCATTTCTTTTTTTCGGATTCAACTGTGGTTCTATTGCACATCGTTCAATCCGAAGCCACAACCTACTTTGAACGACCATAATAAATTTCCAAAAATTCATAAAAGTATAGACAATTATTGATTTGTGAGGGAACGTTGGTGGCCGCACCGGTTTAGGCGTTGACACAGCGCTCATCACTGTAAGGTAAAGGCCCCGGGTTCGAATCCAGCAGCCGTGCATTCGAACCAGACGTACTTACAAATGGGCGTTTTTCCAAAGACCCCGGCACCCCCCGAGGGTGATATGGCCCCTGCTGTTATGAGCCCTCTTAAAAAAATGAACTGTTTTGATTTCGATGTTTTAAATAAATGAGTTATCTACATCATAAAATGCATACTTTCGACATGAACACTTCTTCACCTAAACTGATATATTTTAGAAAAAAATGAATAAAATATTCAATAAAGGAAAAAATTGATTTGTACTCTACTACATCATGAGAGCAAGACAAAAAAGGTTCTTAAGGGAGGACGCATGACCAACAATTTAAAATATGTACATAATTTCAGACCGAGAGACGTATCTAACAAAAAAGGTATTTTTTTAAAATTAAGAATCGAAGTAGATATTAATTTTCCACATCCCAAAAACCCTGAATAATTTTTTGTTGAGAAAATGAAATTTTTCTCAAACTTTTCACCTTCCAACTTCGGTTTTTTTCGAAAATCATAAAAATGGAGTTAATTGAAAAAAAAAATAGACGAACGTTCTGGGTACGAATCCCGCTCATGATACTAGCTTTTTCATTTCAACCAATGCCTTACATTTAAAAAAATAATTTAAAAACAACTCTGCACACCACAGGGGTCTATACCCCTAGAACCCTATAAACCACCCCCAGACATTATTAGAGCGAAAGATGTAAAAATAAAATTCAAGGTTTTTTGCTATTTTTAACCTTATTTTTATCTCTTTGAATAATAGAATCTAATCCATATAATCGAAACTTTGTTCAAGTACGCTGAAATAAGTAAGAAGCATCTTTCAAAGGTTGCAACAACGTTGAATTTTGAAATCCCAAAAGAGTTACGAAAATTTAAGTAGATCATCGGACATCAGCGCCCAAAACAGCCCTTGGTTAGACCAAAAATGTCTGTTTTTTATATTTTTATATATTTTTTTAACAGTTTATATATTTGTAAAAAAAATCCCCTATCTTAGGGTTGATTGGTAAAACCGCTCGGACAAATGTTAGTTATATTATGAAAATGAGTAGTAACTTAAGTGTAAAAAAATTTAACAAGGATAACAGGAACAGTCTTTTTTTTTAAAAAAAAAGACCAACATTATCATTTACATTCTATGTTTAAAAGTGGGAAGTCCTGGGTCGCCCTTACCTTGAATTTGACTTTGGCAAAGCCGTGTAGGCATTTCCTGCCCTCTCGTCCTCGGGGACACATTTTGACTATGTATGCTTTCAATGAACGCATGAAGATGGACAAAAGGCATCGAGAAACGCTAAAAAGGCTATTCCTATTCTTAATCCATCCTCTACCACAGCCTGGTCGTATGTCAGAGCCCGACGAGGGACTGATACCAGCATTATTTGATTATGCATTCACCGGAAGCGAGTCCTTAAGATTCTTTTGCAAAACAATGGGAAGAATCGGTTATTAGAGACGATGTTAAAATTTTTCGATTATAACTAAATTTCAACGCGGTTATAACGAACGAATTGTATCATACCATGACGGGAATGATCAAATTTCTTGGTACCGTCTTCCTTTCTGAATTAAAATCGACTAATTTTTCCTCTTCTGAAATAATTTGAAAGGGATAATATTTATTGTTGCGCTTTAACGACAAGAAAATGCTAACATAGACTTGTATCACACATCGTACAACCGACCAAATATGAAAACATTATGTAACTTCTCAAGGTTTATCATTGGCCAATTATATTGCGAAAAGTAAACAAAAAACTTTCAGTGACATCAACCAGAGCAAAAGTGTATTTCCTGCTATCAACGCCTCCAGTCGTGGGTAAATGTGCATATCGGAAAAAGGTTGTTTTTGGAATGGGAATTTTTCCTTGGAAGAAAAATAGATTTCGCCTTCTATTACCGTTTGGGCCGGGCCAAAAATGATGAGAAGTACGACTAGGGAGGGTATTGATTTGGTTGGATAGATTCCGATGCAATCCAAGTTATTTACGGACGTTCGACCCTGTACTCGAAGTTTAGAAAATAATTTCACAAAATTCTTCAATATATACAAACTTATGTTTTTAATAGTTTATGCTGTCTTTTTTATACTTATACTTATATTCACAATTCACAAATGTGTTCAGGCAATGTTCAGCGTTTGAAAAATTTGGATAAATAAGTTTCAATATGAGAGTTTAAGTTTTCAGGAATGTCATAAAGCTGACCACCTTCTGAAATAACCCCGCTCGTGCCATTGACTTTTTTATCTCAACTAAAAACTTTAATTAATTTTAATATATCAATTGGTCAAGCGGATCTAGTGAACTTATGAAATAAGATTAGAAAATCGTTTTAGCTGACGATGGAAAATTTTCGTTTTTATTTTTCTACCGCTCTTGCTCGATTTTATAAAGACGATACTGTTTTTTCTTGCATTTCTTACGATTTTGCACATGCGGCAGTGCACACAATGCAAGAGTTGTTATAAATAACTGTTTGTGCAATCTGACTTTGGGATTTCTCAATGAGCTAGCAGTTAGCATTACTCCCAAAGGCAAAAAATGAATGAATAAAACCATATTCAAAAAATAAAAAGAATCATATTTTGTTATTTATAAACTTTATGTTATAATATAACTATATGCATTTTTATAGTTAGATTAATTACAACATACTTATTGTAACATTTATTTCAATGGAAACCAAATTAAACAGGATCATAAATTGAATTTTAATAAAATTAATATTCGGCTGTTTAATTATGATGGTTGGAAAGAAAATTCACCAAAACACCGGAAAATCATTTAGTGACAGATAAAATGTCAACTAACAATTTATTACCTAGTTTTGCTCTTATTAATGCATATTTCTTCCTTTGGCCTTGCGTGATCTGTCTTCATCATGTTTTGTAAGTGCTGTAATGAATTTATATCAGTAGAACTTGCTGGTCAATTCATTGTGGTAATCCCTACATCCTCCCTGTACTAGAGCTACATGCGGAGCATTATCATGCATTAACACGAAGTTATCCTCAATAAATAGATCAGGGGCCACATCAGGGAACCTCCTCAATATACCTTCTTACTGCAGTAAAACATCCATTCTGTATGATAATTGCATGGACGTTGATTCCTCCCCATATCATAACTGTCTATGAAGAATGAAGTACGCATGGCACATGAAGCAAAGCGTTCTTCCCACATTCTCCCATCTCATAGTCTCGGTCATCAGATTGCCACAAACCAAACCGGTACTCGCATATGAAAAGAACAGCCCCCATTTGTCAAGTGTCTAACTGAACTGCTGCTCTGCAAATATGTAGTTTCCTTTCTACATGATGCCTCTCCAGTAGTAGACAACCAGATGCGAAACGTCCAGGGACTAGGCTATTCTCACGAAGCTGTTATAGGGTTCACCCTTATATAGCGTTGCGTTTGGAGTTGACTATATATATAGCCCTGAGCAGCTGTACCTTTATACCATCGTGGATGGTAGAATGCGGCACACCGAGGACATGGGCTATGTAATGGACGCTACGTTCAATCGTCAAAGGATTTTCTTTATTTTTTAATCCAAAGGATTAGTAACTCTTCAAAAGAAAAACAAATTATTTTATTATCTTAAGTCAACTATGGAATTAATTATAATAGAAAATAAACAGGATTTTTCATATTAGAAACTTGTGCCCTTCATAATAATTTGCTTGATTCAATACGAAATGAGGCCTTTTTTAGTAATATAAATCCAATGCTGTTGTATAATGCCTTAATTTTTAACTTCATTAGTTAACGTGTATTGTATGTTGAGCGGATTTTGTTTCTCACGTCTTCACTATCGAAATACTCGATCGTTCCGTCATTCTCAATTTTCTCATTATTTTGCAATCCGATCTCATTGTCGTGCCACGGCTCGCGGCTTTTTCCAGCCGTGATAAAACACAGACTGGAGTTTGAATTTGCATTTTGAAGAATATCCTGATACTTGATTCAATACGCGAAGGATCTGTTTTGAAACTCGGCCGGTTTTGTATTCAGAATCGCTTCCCGAATAATGTCATGAACAACGGCCGTTACCAAATAATTTAGCGCATGTAATTACAACACAAACGGATAAATAAAAGATAGAACCGGCCCTGAAACGTGGATTAGCAATGCGATAACTTACACCGACCCTCCGCTTCGGACTTGTGGAGGAAAGCTTAACTCGAAGAAAATCAAGTACAAAATTACAATTATTATTAGTATTTAGTTTTACTATCAAACCCGGCTGTTTATTCTACAGTTAGTTGTACGCCTTTAAGCTAAATTAGGAAACCGGATTTATCTTAATTTAAATTATTTTTTTTAAGTAAGATGGCTGTTAAGTGTAGAAAATTTAATGAAACCTTACGCATTGCCGCTAAGTTGAAGGAATAATGCTATTCCTGTCTTCCATGAGGTATGAAGGACGTAGAAATTTCGACGTTTTTGTTTATAATCGGTTTCGTTTAAATTGCAATGTGTGTGTTTTTTAACTGATCAAACTCATTGAATCGTACAAAATTTTAATTTTTAAAAAGCTATTGAAAAATGGCCTTGTAATAAGGAGGCCATCGGGAGATTCCCCTTGAACTAATCACTAAAACATTGCGTTTAATGGTTAAAACGCAATAGGATAGTCATAATTCATAACATAATTTCATTTATTTCGTGTAATCAATTTGATTGCATAAAATTAATTTAACTTTTATCTGGCCAATCTGTTTGGTCTGTTGGCGAGTCTAAAAAGGACAATCACGAACAATCAATTTTTAATTTATCTACTTTTTGTTACAACCAGGTTGGTTTGGATTTCATTCAGCAAGGAATTCCTTGAATTAGAAAAAAATAATTTTGAATCGCCTGAAAACTAAGGAATTTATTTTAACGTATTTATTAATAAAAATTTCAACGCAGAATAAAATTAAACAATGGAAATGTTGAAAAGTTGGTTATTGTGATGGGATTTTAGGAAAATGAGGTTTTCACTGGCTTATCGCTCTTTCTGCAAATGATGTCTGATTATGTTGGTCAAATCCATCGCTTTTCGAATAGGAATTTCGAACTTTTATTGACGCTTTCACAAGATCGCCCAAGGACTTTCTTCTTCAACATTTAAAAAGTAATTAATTACAGTTTGATGTGAAAAATCGGTCGGATGGTTTTTTTAATAACGGATAAAACCTTGGATCGAAATTCGGTTGTTCAGGGTTGCCTACCAATGTTATACGAGATTTTTGATAATGTAATTTCGTTCATTTGCATGCACAAATTCGCATTAATATATTGTTCAAACCGTGTTTAGTAACCGTAAGTTTTGGTGGAAAACTGGCGTTGTGTTTGAGCCGACGGTCGAGAGAAGGGACTCGTGCAGCAGGTGCCAAGTCGGCTGTTGAGAGTTTATGCACAGTCTTAATTACAATTTGTTTCACTTTTATATAACAACTCAAAACGTTCGTGCTAGTTTTAAGGGTTTAATAATTGTCAAGATTAATATTAGCTTAGAAATATTTTATCCGGGGAATCCATCAACAGCCTTTTCCCAACGAGTTACTTGCGCATTATGCCAATCTTATGAAAGTGTGAATCCTAGGAATTTAAAAACAAACTCAGCTCAATTTCCAGATGTTGGCGATTATCGAACTCTAGATTGCATATATGTCCATTGCTAAATGTAGATGGATGTCACATAAGGCCAGGTCTGGAGAGTACCGAGGGTGTGGTAGGACTTCCCAAGCTCTGTTATCCCCTCATTTGTCATTCTGTATCAGTTCTTTCTTCGTCCTGTTAAAAAATTATACCTTTTCTGTTCACGACAGCAGGTTGTTTCTGGGCCAGAACAACAGATAATGGTCATAGTGGGCTTGAGTAGATGTCTGCTGTAATTATTAAACAAAGTAGCACGAGTACACAAAGCACAATGTACCTATCGTAAACGCAATCATAGAATATTTGTTTGTTGTGTACAAAGTTGTACAGGATCCATTTGCCGCATGTGACAATCCAAAAAGCAGTGAAAGCCTTGAAGGGCTAATTTTTAGACAAGCTGTTTACATTTTTTAAGCTAGGCCCAATGATTTCAATGCTTACGTTGAACATTCTTCTGACATGTTTGAGACTCAATTCGTCTTCATTAGGTCAAAGGAACAGCAACCCGTGGTTCATCTTCAACCCTTTCATTCCCAGAAACAAACGTTAAACACGTTTTGAGCAGTGTGCTAACTTATTGTTTCCTCATCGAATGCAGAGTTAATTTTACGAGCTGCCGCGGCGGCCACCTACTATCGGGAAAAAATTCATAATAAGCACGCACGACTTTTGAAGCCACGAAAAAGAAAATATTTATAATTTACGGTGAGCTGTTCAAGCACTTTTTCTTTATGAACTGACCCACTATTTGGCATTACGTGATGTAACATCTAATTCTCTATAATCTAATTCTCTATGTAAAAATCGCACGAACCTTTCTGCTTGCTTTGTATTATTGCAGTATTTTTAATTGAAACCTATTATATACAGGTTATGAATAAAATGAAACAACCTAAAAATACAAACATTCGAAATTTAATTTCCACGTCAGGCTTATTTTCTGACGATGTCTTTACTATACATCAACGTCTCGATCATGACCACAATTTGGACTCCTGACGCGAAACTTATAAAAGGAAGCTTGGAACATCATAGGACACCTCTATTCTATCAAATACTGGTACATACGAAAAGTCGAGGACGAGACTTAATAAGGAAAAACGAATCCTTTGTGCATTTACTTTGAATAAAACTTGTTTCCCTACACTGTACATCAATAAGGAGCTACCGCTCAGAGAGACCTCAGACAAAACAAGAGCAGAAGACTTGGACAATTAAGACCTTTAAGTCCTATTTAAGGACAATTAAGACTTTTAGGACCGAAATCTGTTTAGACTTTCAAAATTCAGCTCAATGCAAGAACAAACTGGGACACTGGGGTTCCGACAAGCTATCCTAAATCCAAGATTTAGCTTTGTCAATCCAAAAATGCTCATGCAATAATATGTAAAATCTCTTCACTAAGACACTAACCTCATTATCCGTAACGACCTCAAATTCCTTTTGTCATTGAATTAATACAAATAAATTTCGGATGTATTAACAAAATATTTATTTTTATAAAGATATTAAATGGAACAAATATAAGGCTCTATGTATTGGGAGATCTCTGGTTGTAATCCACCCAACTGCCGATATACCAATAGAATTGTATGTAGTGACAACAAATTTCAGTACAACTTTAACTCGATTTTTCTTTATAAGCTTTAAAAAAAAACTTTGCAATCCAAATGTAAATTATTCCAATGGCATGTATGCTTCCAAGCTGTCGTCATTCGTATTTTTCACATGTAAAAAATAATTATTCTAAGAAAGTTTTACTAATTTGATTATATTATACAGTGTTTATTTGGAAATTCATTCTACACGCAAAGCCAACTGACGTTTTAGTTTAAAAAAATTCATCAAAGTTTCTTGCATGTTAAATAACTCGCATTAGTTATTAATAATTTTTTTAGTTAACGTCTTAATCGTCTTATAAGTTTAAATAACACATTATGAATAGATTTAATAGTAGTTCATAGTTTCACACTACCCAAAATTAACGCACCACGTACAATTTTTTTAAAATCGATTACCCCAGGATTTTGTAGGGATTTAATTCCCAGGCGGTGAGGACAGAGGAAATGATTTGAAATAATGTAATGAACATTGAATTTATATAAAAAATTATTGAGAAAAAGTAATAAAAGAAAAAAATGATCTTCTTGGATTAAATCGATCGATTATAATCTGCCTTCAGTAGCGAGTAAATTCACCTCTAGCTCGTTTTATAGATTCTACTCTGTTCGTCATACTCTCAATACGTGTATGACTCTCTAATCAAACTTTTAGTTAGAAAATTCATCCCGTTCTTGTAAAATCGCCGTGTACAACTCATCAAGATTATCAGGACCATGCACACCTCGTACTACTACACGAAAATCGTGCCGAGAATCTGAAATACGTTTTATTCGTTCGTATTGGTGTTATTACCTACAAAAGGATATTATTGAATGCGAATCCAAATGTTTCAACTTTCAAATTGAAAAATTCGTCAAAATTCAAATTCGCCTTATGCGACGTCCATCTCGCGTTATCGATTCCAGTCCACAGTCGCAGTTATTGGCTGATCAGGACCAAATGAAAAATTAATAATCTGGTAAGACGATTGCTGTGGCCAGAAGTTAAACTAAGGCATGCCTGCCTACGATACTCACATTAGTGGCAAAGGGGTCTTCACAATCACCCTCAAGTTCCCAGTGAGTGGGCACACTTTTCTATCGTGCTATCGGGACTTCACAAAATCAGTTAAACGACGAGCACCTAGTGACCTGGTTAAAATAATTGCTCACGCTAACTAGAACATCCTTTCTTAGCGATCAACCATACCTTTTGAACGTATGGAAGTAGCAGGCCAAGTGTGGATAAAAATACGATGGGTTTTTCCAAAGCAACCAACGTTACCAAAGAAAACATTGGTGCCATTGCTGTAAATAATTGCTATTCCTCGTTAAGTCAATTATCCCATGTTCCTGTATACAAGAAAAGTGTCTCGGAGAAGGATTTTCATAATTTGAACGTAGAAATGTGGAAAAAGTTATCCCCTTATCGGACGAGTAGAAAAAACAGCTATGCCATATTTGCGGAAGGATAAAAAGAAGTTTTATGAAGGTTTGCTGGTGTTAGAATGACCTCACCTTTTTCATTTGCAAGATTCCTAACTTGAACCTCAATTTTTTTTTAAAGTGCAACTTTCATGGCACTTTTGGTATATTGTACTTATTTTGTAAATTTATTGTTTAATGCTTACACAAATATTTTTAACCCCAAAACTACCAGTTTCTTCTAATTTTTTCGTGAAGTTTTAATATTTAATTGATTTTCCAACATTTAATGTTTAATTACTATTCTCAAGAAAAATTGTTTCTTTATTATTTTGTCAGGTTTTTGCTGTCTTCATTAAATTCTTTTTGAGGCTCTTACAACGTTTTGGTGTAGTAATTAAGTTGTAATTAGTGTTGTTGATCGATGAGAAAAGTATTTATATATATATATATA
>CM077104.1:31499586-31602011 GCA_039619505.1 Cimex hemipterus | reverse complement strand
GTATTTATATATATATATATATATATATATATATATTTAACGACCATTTTTACAGTTTTAATAGCAAAAGAATTGCTGGCCAGAGCGTTATACCAAAGACCCCTTGAATATTAAAAGGAACCATACGAACCTGTCTTCCAGATTAGACGACTACTAGTCTTCTGTACCCCTTTCTGTGGCATAAAACCACACTGTCTTCGTTTATTAACTTTACCTTTTTTAAAAATATCTCTAATCGCTCTGTCCAACGCTCTAACCATAGAGCGAAGCAGATTTCGATAAAGTATCGTTATATTCCTATCCCTGATTGACTAACAAGACGATTTCTCCCATATTTCATGGAAAACGCCCTAGAATCAGCAACTATTGTATAGTTCGGTATGCAAGAATGGCTAGGAAGCAAATGTCTCTTTTACAATTGATTTCGTAAAGCCATCTCCACCAAGGGATTTTCCTGAGTTTATTGACACCCGGCATTTCCGCAAAAGTAAAAGGAATATCTTGTTCGGAATTTGAACCATTCATTCCTCCATGGGAGAAATGTCCATTTCCGCTGTAGTTACACACTAAACTCACTAACTCCATTGTTTTATGAAGACACCTGAAAAGTACCTAAGGGTAAGTGGACCCCTGGGTTTACTGAACTGCCTTCTGGGGGTTTACATACAATTTCTATCCGTCGTTGGGAACATCATCATTATTTGTTATTCCTTGGTGATTTCTATTCATTTTAGTTTGGATCGCATAAGAGTATCTTCGTGGTGATATGATACACTATTATGTAAAAGAGGCTAATTGCTTTTGGTGTTTTTTAATATTTGGAATGATTTAGTAGCACGCATATGCAATTAACTAAGTTGTTTATTTCATCAAAAATAAGAACTACTCGTAGATTTATGACGAAAACCGTAAACACTTTTACAATAAAGTACAGTAATTGGTAAGGGTTGAGAATCGGACCATTGTTCATACGAACTTTTTGTTGTATTTGAGAAGTAGGCCTGAAGAATTTCGACATATGGTTCATCCCATACATGTGAATAGTCGCAGCGATGTTTTGTAAATAAAAGCTGAACGATTATTGCTCGTTACAGAAAATATTATGTCAGTCATAAGTCATTACTAATAAAGGCTATATTTCGGTGGTTGTGCTATAATCATTGCTATTTTTCTTAAAATCATTCGTTTAATCGAAACAAAACTGGTTTACACATCTGGCGATTTTAAGGTAATTGATTGACGAGAAGGCGGATGAGAAAACGAAAGCAGAGCAGCCGACCTTCGCCAGTCAATAATACGGATTTTAATCCTAAAATTTCCGCCTTTGACGCGGAAATTTGTATTGCGAAACTGGCTATTTATAACTAATATTAAAATAAAAGTGGCAAAGCGAAAATATCTTCCATTAAACAGGAATTGTCTTCAACCGTAAAAAGGACAGAAGTCTTTTCATATTAAAAAAAATAATAATAATAACATTCAACAAATTATACAAGATGGGAAAAACACATAAAAAAGAATGAATTATTTAACAATGTTTTCTCTTTTTTGATAAGCTAATCTGTCCTTCTGATCAAATTCGTTCCAATCGAAAGGATTGCGAAAATATCATTGGTTAAACGGGATTTGTCTTCAACCGTAAAAAGGACATAAGGCTTTTCATATTTAAAAAAGCATTAATAACATACAATAAATTATTCAATATGGGAAAAACACGGAAAATAAGAATAAATTAATAAACTTCAATGATTTTTTTTAATAATCTAATCTGTCTGTCTGATCAAATTAATAACATACAAGAAATTATTCAATATGAGAAAAACACGGACAATTTTTTCTCTGTTTTGAGAATGTGATCTGTCCTTCTGATCAAATTCGTTCTAATAGAAAGGATTAAAAAATGTGTTTATTTACTCTTCCTTGGGCTAATTGGTGTTAAAATTAGCCTTGTTTGGCATAGTTGAAAATTATGAGTATAACAATAACAAATGATCCTGCTGCGAATACCAGGGAACGTGCGTGTATTCTTTTTGTTCCAATTTCCAAATTTTCTCAATTCTGGAAAAAATCTTTGCCACCCCCACTCGCGTGTCAATCGTTCGTGCCATTTCATTTATAAAGTATATTATTTCTGTTCATTCTGTTGATTACCACTTATATATCATTAGTATTATTTAAGAATTTATTTTAACCAGATTGTTTATAATTTCAATATCTTTAAAAAGGAATGTATTCATCAACGTTCTGTGCGGTTTTCATAGCAGCAGTCTTTTCCTAACCTTTATTCGAATATGTTGTTAGTTATTATCGAAATTAAAATTTTTAAAAATATCACCAATGACGCCAAACGTTAATAAATTTCCGAGTTGGTCCACTTCCCAAATACACGTATTATAAAGGGTGTATTGTTTAAATGGCCGGGCTGAATTTCTCTTGAACAGATAACGTTATCGAAAAACCAAAAAAATACATTTTAATATTTTTAAACATTTGTTGTCAGGATATTGCAAAACAAGTACAATTTTGAAATTTTAAATGAGAACTTTTTAGAGTTTAGAGTAACTTTAGAGAAGGTTTACCCACTTTTTGAAAGTGTGAAAAGGACACCCAGTACAATTGCGTGATTGTTCCTCAATTAAAATTGGTTCGTAAAGCTCTCATTTGTAAATTTTCCTCGATTTTTTAAATTTATTAATATCATAAATGAAATTTTTTCACAAAATATTGACTTGATGAAAACGTAATTTTATAGATGAATCTGGAGTGTCCAGAGTTCTTACTTAGCCTCTTATGATCTCTTCTTGATGATGATGTTAATGATTTTGCAAGACTTAACCCGTGCTTTTATCTGTAAGTGTCCAGTTGCAACTAATGCTAAAGGCGGAATTGTCCGGCTTTTCTAATGTTATATATGTCGCACAAATAACCCACATACCTTGCGATGATAGTGTGTTGTATAAAGAAGATTTATAATTTTTGGTAATGAATTGCAATTACAAACTTAATCCGAATCTCAGTATTTCAAAATTTCTTTAAAAATGTATTATTCTGTTTAATTTGCAGTTTGCCCTGGCTGATCTCTCTATCAATATAATATAATCTTTATATTAAATCCGAAATATTTTGAGATTACATGATGAATTTAGGTTTAGAGTCTAGTTAAGAGAGCTCGAGTCTCTTGAGTTACTGTGTAGGTGTGGAAGGAGAACATTGAGTGGAAGTTGGTTCATATCCGTCATTAGGTCTTTGTGGACGGTTTGGTTAGTGACACAGAAAGGAGCGGTGAGTTTGGAACGGAGGCCTTTCGATCGAGAGGATTAGATTCTTCGAATGTTGGATGGCTTGGATGAACACCACAAATCAACTCCGTAAATCTAAATCGGTCTAATTAGTATTTTGTTATTTGGTGTACCATTGTGGATTTGGTTCGGGTCTTGTCTTCTTTTGTTTTATGCGTTTGTTCCAAGTAAGTTTGCTGTCCAAGTAGAACCCAAGGGGTAGCGTATTTGATTGGACGGAAGGGATTACATAACTCCGTGTGTGCAATGATGGGTAGGTATTTCTTCTAAGTATGAACGTAAGAGCCGGCTTTTTTGTTCATTTAACTTGATGCGCCACCAGCCGGTAATGAGGTCTGGGTTTTTGCATACGTTGTCAGCGGTGTAGACTGGGTAAAACCTTCGGTATTCCCTTTGGAAAGCCGGCCTTGATTGAAAGTTCAGACCTTAACAATAGTAAAAGCAGCTTCTTCTTAAACGATAGCTTCCTCATTACCCTCAATTTCTAAGTCCAAACTCAACAATATTATAAGACACTTTTCTATGGCATTTCTAGAATTATAACCATATATTAGAACATGACATGTTCTACACACAAATTGACGTGTAGTAAAGAATTTTTTTTTGTCCGGACAATAGTGTGGGAAAAATCGCTAAACTATATTTAATAATTTACTTGCATACCGTTTCAGATAACATACAACGCGTTAACAATAATTGCAAATTTAGCACATGCATTTCCAAAATCTCTTTACATTTGCAATGTAGTTTCGCCTAATTCCTGGTGGCTATGTTAAAGAGTGTTCGCGTGTCGGTCGAAAATAGGTTGCACCAGTTGATTATTTATTATAATGGCGGTTTCATAAGAAAAATATTTTTGATGCCGTGTTCTTTTGTTTAGAACCGATTGTTAAATGGAAATACGAAAAAGGAAAAAAGGTGGACCTTGATCATAGACTTCCGTTTTTTTTTTTTTTTTAGTTCATTTATTATTATTCACTATTTGTTTGGAAATATCAAACCAACCAGTTTAAAAAGGATGATTCCACAAACTTTAAAAACAATTTGAATTATCCTCCAAGCTTTCGACCTATTTTAAGTTCATCATCTGGCCAAAACACTCTTAATGATATCTACAAATTGACATAACAAAGGTTTTATAAATTTCTCTTTTTAAGACATACATATAATCAGTTGCAACATTGTCAATAGTGTTATAGTCCTTGGCAATGTAGGGATTTAGGATGTTTTCAAAGAAATTCGAAACCATTTATAAAGACTTAATTATGACCATTTGTAGACAACTATTCGATTGTTTTGCCATGATGATGAACGTAACATAGGTCGAAAGCTTAATAGATAACAATTAGTATATTTTTCATCCAGACCATTTCGAAATCCAGAGTATTTGTGAGTAAAAATGTGCTTTACACATCTAACACTTTAACAATAAAAACAATAACATAAGCAAAAAAATCCAGATTATGTAGTAGATATTATTATTACACCGCACCGTCATCAAAACAAAATGTAATTAAACGTTTCGCAATGGATTCAATTTTCCATTATCATCATTTTTTATTTCTTCAGAATAGCCATCCAATCAATTTAAACCAGCCAGCTAGAAAATTTGAGTCAAAGTTCCTAAAGCAAAAAAAATTTCCACCCTTGAAAAGTCGTTCAGAATTCAAGATCCTGTGACAAAATGGGAAATATTCCTGATTCTTTGTTTCTGCCTAAAACTGGTTCTAAATGTCAAAACTGGTTAATTTACCGACTGAGTAATATCAAACGCCAAGTCAATTTTAATATTTTATGTTTAATAGTTAAATAATTTAACTTACATTTATTTATTATGTCTCGAATAATTTCATTTAACCTTCCCGATAAATTGCCTCGAATCCTCTGTTTTAAAGAAGTTAGTTATGAATATCACTAGCATAAATAATTAAAGTAATTACACTTAAAAAATTACCTCAGTAATTCATAATAAAAACTTTTATTTACGAACTTACATAAACCAAAGCAATTAATAACAGCTTTTTGCTTTTATTAGCAGATCATATGCAGTTTTTTTAAATATATATAATTTACTAAATATATGTTTTTTGGTTTCCAACGGGTTTTAAAATCGCAAAGATATTACGGACATGAAATTTGTCTGATGGTAGTTGGCAAAATAATTGGTTTCCTTGCAATAAAAGAAAAAAATCATAAATTTTTTTTTTCTTAATAAAGTCATTATCGGGATGCATGGACATGGCCATTTTGGCTTTTAATGACCATTTGGACGTCTTCGATCAGTTTGATCTGTTTATCGCCCTCCTGGGTAGGACTGTCCTATCACAAATTGAGGAAATATGACGGAGAACAATTCTTTCGAATTCTTCCCCTATGGATTTCGATGTCCTGACAAGGACGCCAAGTTCTTGACCAAACCCAGTACTGGGGCCATATCCGTCTATCGACCTTAGTTCAGGGCTCCGCATGCGGTTAGGCTTCCGAACCCCGCTCTTAATCTATCGAATAAAATGCAGATATGCACCTAACGGTGCAAAATGATCAAAAACGACCAAACGCTAGTCCGCTATAACATTAATTAATTTTTTACTTATTATTTGTCCTGACGCACCTAAATTAAATTTTTATAAATTTTAAATACAAACGAATTTTATATGAGATTTACGATTGAGGTGCAAAAGGAAATCGCTGAATGTTTAAATAATGGATATTAGATTATGTTTGATTTTTAAAAACTCTGTTTAAAAACTACAATTTATTTTGTGAACTCGAAAACCCTTAAAACAAATTAAAGGCATTCTATAAAATAAACCACTGTGCAAAACCGATTTCATTTTTTGGAACAATCAATATTTCTTGTCTCGTCTTAAAATAATTATGGAAGATAATTATCGAAGCCAGAAGCTATTTTCTCAAGGGACAAACAGATTAGCAGTGGATAATTCGACATAAAATGTATAATCTATCGAGTTCAGGAGAGGAACAACTCGGAATTAATTATACTAAGCGAAACATGTTTTCAAGACCTTGTATATTTGGAAAATCCCAGTCGGTAAATTTTACACACTAATTCGGTCAGTAAAGTAAAAAGGAGATAGGTTTGGTATGTCTTTCGTTAGATGTTTTTTATTTTATTGATTCGAATTCATCGTTGTTCATAAGCAAAAATAAGAAACATATCTGCAAAAATTGAAAATTACCGAAATCATTAAAAAAAAGTAGGATTAACCTATATGAAGGATTATCATGGAAAAAGCGAAACGGCTCGATTTTAATGTATCCGGTCTAATGTGGAAAAATTACAGTGTATGGACCTTTTTTAAACTCTGACATTTTCTTTTAATCGAAAAACCAACAATTACATGACACTGAGCCTTTGTTATTTTAAGCATTCCCACCTTTTTTTTTTTTTTTTTAAATAGTCTGTACTCGTAGTTAAATCAACCACTAGACCACAAAAGGCGCTTCTACGGTTCCTTTAACGTTTGTATTTTAAAACTAACTGTTCAATTTCTGTATATTTCATCGACGCGAAATTTAAAGTGACCATTTATTGTATCCATTCGAACATAACAACCATTTTAGGGTGAGCGAGGTGAAAAATGTAAAAATATATGGCAAAAATATATCCTAAAAATAAAAATAAAAAGATGAATTAATTGAAAGGAGTAATTTTGCCAATCGACCACTAAGTATAATGGATTCTATTTCCTGTTTCCCTGATGAATAACAACTCCCCAAACAAAACAACCACTCTTAATAGCTAAGTTAGGCTAATGTGTATGTAAACGGGACCGTAATCAACAAGATATTTTAATATTCTCAAAAACTAATAATTTCAATATATATGGGACAAAGAAATAATTAAGTGAAACGTTCAACATGAATTGTTATCAGAAACAAGCACACTGTTTGACCAGACGTTCGCCAAACTAAGTGTCCGATTCCTGCAAACTTCAATAATGTGATGGGGTTGTTTTGTGTCTGATTTTCAGGCCAAATTTTTTCAGGCCGCGAGGGAAACTACGTAATAATTAAAAATCATTTCTGATGCAAGCAGGACTTGTGAGATGGTTTTGAGGTCTGCGGGGTGTGAAATTGAAGTTCGGTCCTTTCCCATCGTCCTGGTTCACACTGGTGTTGCCTGTACACACATCATCTTCACCGTTCTATTTTGTCATATTTTACCTTACAAACTCATCACCGAAAATGTACGCCTGAACAAATCAAATCGGCGGTGACGTGCGGGACAATTTGACCGGAAACGACAGAGCAGGTCCATCCTACCGCAGACCTCAAGAAGAAATCCCACAATTAACACAGCTAGTGCTATGCTGAGCCTGCATTGAGTCACTTATTGGATCCATATTAAGAAAATATGCACACAAAAACTGAAAATTCATCACTAAACTTCTCACGAATTTAATACAAAAATAACGACATACACCGTACATTGGTACAATACACGCACAGAAAACATTGATGAATACAGAAACAAGTACTCATTACATAAAATTCTAACTAAATAAATTCCTACTACACATAAACTTTAAACTAATAGACGTACTATCATTATCTCACTTTTTAGGTCTTAAACAAAACTCGAAGAAGCACAACCAATAATACGACCAAATACAAAACTCTAAAAATTAAAGTCAAAACCCTGACAAATGTAACAGAACATCAACCGTACACACAAGACATAAAAACTGAAGGCTAAAGATGGCGAGAAGCCGTTACCCATATGCCATATCAAAACAGTGAGATTAAGCAGACCAAAATATCAGAAATGACTACGCTTCGGTTTTTTCTTTATTTTATGGTTTTATTTGAATATATTAATACCGGATCTGCATAAATTATAATATTACGGACGTTCCGTGATTAGTTGTGACCTCGGCAAATTACACTTGGCCTCTAAGCATTTCCTTAAACGAAGTGTCAGCGAATTGGGAAAAGTGAGAAAAATTCTGTCCTAGGGACGAAAATAAGATTATTCCAATCAGTGGCAGCTGTTACATCTCAGTATGCTTCTGAGGCCTAAGGGTATTTAAGCGAGAATAGTTAGAATAATTACAGTTTAAATATCAGGGTTTAAATTTCAATTATCCACAATAAAACCTCCAAAAGCCTCTTCCGTAGGGGAAAATAGAAAAATCTGTTTAAACAAATGTTAAAAAACGAGAGAATAAAAGCAGCCGAATGAGCCTGAAGACTGGACTACAAATTAGCCGCGGAGTGTCTGGAAGATCAGATTACGTATTTCGTAACATTGTTCTCAAAAAACTTGTTTTAACTTCAGCCATGCTTCGTACTGAAACCTGACAAAGTAGCTGCAGTGTGCTGCTCGTATCCTCCAAAAACGGGCAGACCCTCCGGCCAAGATCTTTCAGGGTCGCACTCACATTTGAACTGACCACATTTCTATTTCGTATCCATTTCGCGTTATGTCATCACAAATTAGGTAACCGGTCTCGTTAAAATGTTCTAAAATACCCTAGGTTAAAATCTTTTTTGAAATTTCGCTCTCGACGAGATGTGAACAAATTACATAAGAATTATCCTGCTGAGTGGACTTATTTTCTTCTACAATGTTCAGTGTATTTTGAAATAATGACTTTTACAACGAAAGTATGACTAAATTAGGAATCTCAGCCCATAAATTGTAGTGAACCCTATCAAATTCGTCTAAGAAGGTGGTATAAAACGTTTATTGGATAAATCTGTAAGTAATAACGATTGGTCTAACTACTGATAACAAAAAAAATATTGTAAACAATTCATTAGTATAAAAATAAACGCAGTACACATAACCAGACGCTAATCAATATTTTCATACTGCCTTATTCATGGTGATTCGGCCAAAATAAAAAAATTAACAAAGAATAAACGTTTCATTGCAATGTCAAAAAGGAATTGAACTTCGCTAATTCCATAGTCAAACATAAACTTGAAGTGTGCTTAATTCAGCTCGCGTCGCCATCGTATGATTGTTTTGGCCTTGTCTCTTGCAGGAAATACAAAAACGCAAGAAAACGCAAGTTAAACTACTCGTGCGCACTTTCTTCTAAACTTAATTTTGACTTTAAAAAAAATTTTTTAACGACTCGACTCAGTAGTCTGGCTAAACTCGCTTTACTGACAATCGTTGCAATCCTACAACTATGAATGAACTGCAAGGGATATCACATACCAACAATCGCGAACGGTTTTAACAAAATATATGTTGTATTTGTTTGATCCCTTTAGGTGAAGATCTGCAAGACCATATATATGCCCGTAATAACTTTTCTTCTTCTTGAATTAATTCTTGAATTCTTGAAGGAAGGAATTCTTGAAATAGCCGAAAGAAATACAGAATCCTCCATCACAGAATGGATTAAAAGATTATACTGTAGGCTTATGCTAAAACAACTCTCACCAAGACTCCCAAACTCACTGCTACAGAGAGAAAGCTAAAGTCAGAGGAGTGATATGACTATTTACCGGTCACTGGCATCTGAGAAAACATCTAAACAACATGGGCATATTCAACGATGTCCCCCATGCAATGAGGAGGATGAAACAGCTATCTTTGAATATGAACCACTCAATGGAAGTGTAACCAACAGCAGACAATGACGTAGTACTCTTCAGGAGAAAGATCGAGTTGATTGCATTCGATAAGAAAAAGCCAGAAGGCTACAGTGTCAAAAAACCCCACTCCTTTGTCATCTTTTATCATCATCTTCCCATAAATTATCACCTTTTATATTCTCACCATCAACAATAATTGATTATTGTTTTACAATGCATCAAACAATAGAAGAATATAAAAACTTTTATTACAGATCAATAAGATTAATAAAAATATGTTTAAATAAGCTAACAACTGAACTATTATGTATCATGTACTGATCGACACTGATTACTTTATAAGAGTTTGGTTTCAAGACATCTTCAGTGAGGAACTTGTCATATGAGTAAGACCCGTGAGACTAAATGGACCAAGTAAAGTGTTCAATGCCTATCAGTTAAACGAATGATAATCCACTCCCAAACCAACAGCAAAAAAATTTTGTATCTTGCTAACCGAGTCAGAAGTGTCAAGGGGCGAAATCAGCGAGGAAAGTCTTCACAACATGTGTGAAGTTGGGTGGTAGAGTTAGGACTTCGAGACAATTTTGTAGTCCCATCCCAATTAAACGCTTGGCCACCGAATGTGACTATTGCCCGGTCCGGTGAATCCCAGGCATAACAACTTGACACGTAACTGTCAAGTTGTGAATTATTCGCCGGATTGTCAGCAAAACGACGCTAGGATATTTCGTTCCGTGCAGCCGAACAAGTGTGAATGAAATGGAAACTTGCATAATCGAGGAAAATGCATAGAATGTACTATATACTGGCCCATATTAAAAAATCTCTTCTGGCTTCCTCAATAAAAGTTTAATATTTTTTCTCACTGATCATATTCTTTATATTCGGTAAAGGTCAATTTGGACAAATTTACTACTGTATTAATTTTCATAAATAACGTAAGATCTGTGGGATGATAATGATAAGGCCAAAATATTGAGGGAAGGTGAGATAAAAGAGAATAAGGTGATAAAAATAATAATACACAACAATCACTAAAAACTAGTAAAAAAAATAGTCATAAAAATGAATTACGAGAGCATAAATCTTCTGTTGAATTGCTAGTTAATAGATTATTAACGTTGTATTAATCGTGTAATTTTTAAGACTGTTGCAATCTAGACCATTTATCAGATCAGGTTTTTAACTAATTACTGCCAATAATCAATGGTATCAGCTCCTTTTAAAGCTTGTGTGATTATGTTATTGAGATTTAAAAAATTTAACTAGATAATTATTATTGTGGCTAATGCGGAAACGTAAAGCTAGTTTAAAAAATATCGCTAATTTTTGTCATTGTTGTTTAGGGTTAGGATAATAAGAGGAGGCATCACGATCAATATTGTGTAATCACTATTAGTGCTATAACAATTGTCAGAGCTCTTTATTTTAAGGGGGGCTTTCGGTTTAGTATTTCTACGATTGTTGTTTCATAAACTTTTTCGCATACGATAAATTTCCATTTGACCTATTTATATTCGAATTATTCTGTCTTAAGTTTTTGATATGCCATAAAATGATTCAGGGCCAATTTATCGTCCTCCTCTGCCCTCGTACCCAACAACAAAAACAGGGGCGATTTTCTCCAATGTCTTACAGGGCCTTCATGCAATCCTAAATGGCTCTGGACATTACTACCTGCCTTTAGTGTAGTCTGATTGTCGGAGTAGCTATTCTTTGTTTGTAATAACCAGCATTTCGATTTCTCTGGCAAAGAGTTCGATAGCCACTGACTGCGGCTAAAATATAATGGTATATTGCTCAAGACTTATTTGAATTCTAGTCCTTGGTTTTTTTCTATAGACAGCAGTTTCTGACCCCAGTCTTGAACTCATCTGAATAACAGATACAGTCGGTATTACGGATCCCTTTCTCCCAGTCTGCCTTAACGGGCATTTTGATTTGAAATTTTTGTCAAATCTAAATTTTGTTATCATGGACAAGCATGCATAGAACGCCCTAATTGTCCCTCGTCTAAAGCCTCTCCCAGAGCTTTAATTGACCCTATTGGAGCAGGTCCCAGCATTAGACTGTGAATTATGGCTTCTTCCTGGATAAAAATTTGATAGTGACGGTAGATCGGGAAGTCTTCCAAGATATCAGAGGATTTATTACCACTGCAAAACTGTGTAAAATTACACTTTTTTTGCTAATATGATTAGTTTTTCATGAATTTTATTGCATTTAGGGCTTAATGCTTGTAAATATTCTATGCTGTCTTTTATTTTTTTTTTAAACTATTGATATTCCGAAACTTGGTAGCTTCTCAAGGTTTTTATCATCAATGCCGCTAATTGCACTAAGCGCAGTTTTTGGCAAAATAAATTTTAAACACGAATAAATAAAAAACATAGGTACAATGAGTCCAAGACGAATTGAAAATAGCTACTTTTGCATTCACGTGGACTTTTATCCGAATGCATGTATCAGGTTGATGTATCATATAAATCTAGAAATTTATAAACATTAAAAGTCGTCTGTTTTAAAAAGGCCATTTTAACCCTTTAGTTGAAAACCAAAAATTATATTTGTTGAACGTCTATGATCGTCCGAGATCGCTGGTTATCAAGATTTTAATCCTAAAGCCTAAAATTAATTATAAAGAAATAGAAAGCTATCCATTTCAGTACGTTATTTACTTAATAATGCTCTTAAACTTATGATTTAACTTTATTTAAAATCATTATTAAAAAATATTACGTTTTCAATTAACAATATCGCTGAACCCGACGTATTTCGAAGATATTTAAATTGGCAAATCGCTAATGTCGAGGTACTCGGATGAGAGGTCAGTCCAGTCTGTGATTTCACCATTTCAACAGAGAACCTTTCCTTTCCGCCGTTTTCAAAGGAATACTGAGCAGTTTCGCAACTCTTAGAGAAACGGATCACCCAGGATGTTTGGAAATAGATAAAACTCTCAGCGATTTATAAGAGATACATTATAATTGTGAAAACTATGTTCGAGCCTATGTAACATCGTCTTTACAAGGAATCTTCTGAGATTAATCCAGCTCTAGATAATATTTACATTGAGGTGTTGGAAGAAACGCATTTAAAACCGGCAAATCAGCGAAGTCAAGAGGGTCCACACATAAACGCCTTTTTTTCTTAGATATTGGTCACGTAATAACATAAATGAATATTTCCTTTTTCAACCCTTATCTTTACATATTGAACAGGCACTGCGTCACATCATCTACCTTATCTTTGGTTAAGATATTTCTTCTTGAGACCTGCAGGTTGTTGAAAGTGTAGTTATCGGGAATGTCCAACCACTTCCTACTATTACGTTTTACTAGGAATGTCACCACTCTGTAGGCTCAATAAGCTGAATGTACTAAAAATGTTTTCATTTTAAAAAACGTAGATTCTGATGGCATGTACATTGTCTTTAGCATAAACATTCCACAATGGTTGTGTACCGTATTACAGCCATGATCATCCGTTTATTCCACATGGCTCGAACGACCAGATTATTCAAAGTCCTCTTTTTCTTCTAGAGAATAATAGTTTTTCTCCAATTTTATAGTCGACTAGTAGACTCAATCCAGATGACTGTAATGTATAACTGTCTGCTGAATATCCATGCAAGCCCACAATTTATAGCTGATCGGCTTGGTTATTGAAAAAATAAGGAGCAATTTTTATTTTATCTATTTTTTGGAGGGGGTTGAATGGACATTTGGTGATGAGATTTTTTGAAGTTTGCCACACGATATAATTTTCTTGCCACACGATTTTTTTTAGGAACTGGAGAAATTCCCTCCTGAGCACTGCAGCTGTACAGCTTATTGTACTTCTTTATCTCTGGCTCCATATTTTTGGGGGAGGGCTCGCAATACAAATGTGAACTTTGTGTGTGTGGTGTTCTTCCATCGAATAAACTCATTTTTGAAGGGGGTAGGGAACAAATTCAGGGTCGCTGAGATCCGTTCCCGCCCCTTCCATTCTGAGTCCCCTGTCAATTTCTTTGCCACCGGTCCCCTTAGGCGTCAGAAAAATTCCAGAGGCGACGGTGGGGATCGAACCCACGACCGCGGGATCATCTAGCCGAGAGTCTAACGAGACCGTGGCCCCCTTCAAGCATTTAGAAGCTGCCGTGGTGGATTGCGCAAGTCTTTCAGCTAGTTTTTAGCAAAAGAAGTAGCAATCTTGATCTTCTTTTCGTGATAGAGAAAAAGGACAAAAAGCATGACAGCAGATGGGAATGATGAAATCTAATGGAATAGCAGATGACCTACAAAATAAAACAAGTTGTAAAAATGCAGCGTACGTAGGTTCCACTTCCAACACCAAGACAGCTTTTTACTGCTTGCCAAACTACGCGATGGAGACCTACCACTGTAGCCAATTCTAACCTGACAGAAAAAACTAATAGGGAAAGTCATTTATCAAGGAAAGATTTTGCGTTCGCGTTGAAAGATTTTTGAAGACTTGGTGCTCAGAAACAACACGAACTTTCATTTAACATGTTTAGTTATTAAATGTCAAACTTTTATTAATTCCCTATTGTTTTGTTTGATCGAACTCTGCTGTCAAAATAACGTAATACAACATAACTGTACATTTACTGGTAAATGAGAATTCATCCTTCAAACCCAAGGGTTAAGTAATTAAAATGAATTACCTTAGAGATAAGGCCTAATGTTTAATTTTATTATTTTTTAATCCGTTTTAACCATCCGATCGCATTGCGTGCTTCGTGTTTCATATTCCATACAAGCTTCTATTATCCATAAGATCGGTAAATAATAGAATACGAATTAATAAAACACCGGCTATGAGGTTTTTTTCCAAAATTATTTGTTGATGATACGGTCAATTGCACCTTATTATCATTCAAAATTCTACAATTGGGCCAATTTCTATGTTAATTTGTTCGCGTTGGGAATCGCTCTATAGAATCGCGAGGTCTTGAAGACAAGTTAGAACATAAAAAGCTCATTTGTATTTTATTATTACTTTGTTTTGAAGAACAATTCGAAAAGTGGAATTCAGGTTAAATAAAGGCCTTTTTTGCTGCACGATGCTTTTTAAATACATGGGCGAGTTCAGGAGGAGCAAATATTACTTTCCTACATTATTCCACAAAAGTGTGTTTCTAATGAATTACTTTATTTTTAGCGAATTTAAATTTAAATTTACAATGCCCACGTTCAAAACTGAATATTCTTCTATTCTAAAAAAAAACGGTCAATAGCAATTTGGATGCAATGAAATGAAACTGTCGAAAAACTCCAAAAATATTATCAGCCATGTTTTTATAGCTAAACAAAAAAAAAGTCACGATTCCGCATCCGTGAGATCTATCATTCTATGTTAATAGACTTTTTGGAAAACAGGAACAAAAGATGTAAAAAAAGTATGAATCTTATCTTAGTGACTGACTAATTGTTTCTCGAATTATTACACTTAATTACTAATTGTGTAATTATTTATAATCGTGGACCGTGATGGCTTCTGCATGAAGGTGCGATTGTTCTGCCCTCATTTATGTTGCGTGATTTAAGAATTGTTCGCAGCAGAGGACGTCTTTTTATTTAATGGTGAAATTTTACCATGGCTCAAATCACGCCTGTTGGAAACTTCAACCGCTGGAGCTAAATTTTAATTTTCTCAGAAGGCAAGGCCAAAACTCACCGCCGACGTTTGCTCTCGATTTTTCACAGATATCAGTCACAATTACCATACTTCAAATTAAAAATTTGATTTTTTAAACTTCCCTGTCTAATTTAATAATCATTCCTTGTAAATATCAAGGTCGATGATGCTAACAAAGATAGTGGTTCAGGCCTTTCGAGAGTACCTTAGCAAAAATAAAAACCCAATTACAATTGATCAACACGTTAAAACTTTCACTCACATTTTCCTAAACAGAACTAAGAAATTGCCCTAATTTGTTTATACCATTTATACAAACTATTAAGGTTGATACAAATAACCGAATAACGTACAATTGTGGGATTTTACATTTTTCCTTTTTCTTCAGGCTGGTGCTGGTCGACGGACATCGACTACCTCCTCACTCATCTGAACAACGCTAAGTACCTCAGAGAGCTAGACTTTGCTAGGGCTGATTTTTACCAAAGAACGAGGCTCTATCAGAAAATAAGGTCCAAAGGAGGAGGACTGGTGCAAGGAGCCACGACGATACGATATAGGAAATTTATCAAAGTCTTTACTATGTTCAAGATCACCTCAAAGGTAAAAAACTAATAATTTAATCGTTTTACCAATCAAAGCCGTGTTTTGGAAGAGATGAAAGGGAAATTGAATGCAACATGGGCTGGCCAGGCGCGTCCCAACAACTCAGACATTATTATTTATGAAACCGGTTTTAATTTTTTTATGCTTCTCCCGCATTAAAATCTCATATATACCTCGTTTGTCCATTGATTGGGGGTGACGTACGTCGTTTTGTAAATAGTTGAACAACTCCCTTATACCCTGAAGAAATATATTATTTTCCATGATGAAATAACCGGACATTTGAGACGGACTCTATGGTCTGCCAAGAATGCACAGTTTAGAGAAAAAAAAAAAGATTTGGAAATGTTTGAAAAGTTGCGCTTTCTGAACCGGTTTTTGCGTGGCTCCCAATCGTGATTAAAAATTTGGCCATACATGTTAAGGAAGTGAAGATAAATGTTAAAAGAACATTGTTTTTTCATAGCTGTTCATGGTCAAAATGAAATAAAGACTAAATTTTGTCTATGCTTCAATAGTATTCCTGTCCGGCTTTTCATATAACAATCATTCACGTTCATTATTTTATGAACACATTTAATAATTTATCACTAATCTTATTTGTTTAATCAGTGGTGATAATGAGCTGAATGAATAATTTGATCTATAGTCATAAAACATAACACATCTTTTATTTGGTTGTGTATATCAGAAGGTTTGCAAGCCCAAAACTTACCTTTAGTAAGAATTGTCTTGTATTTTGGTCTGCCTATCCTTGTCCTGTCACACGTTCGGCTGCTCGTCATCTTCAGTGTTGGGCCTGGAACATGAAAAAATCTTTTTTCTTAAAGTGCAATTGTAAGAAAATAATAATTCTCTTTTCCTATAATAAGTGATGTATTATTTCAAACAAAACTATATAAGAAAGCACACTTAAACACTTCGATAATTTTAAAAAGCCATTTTCTAGTTTAATATCATTCCTTTTTCAACAATTGCCAGGTTAAGCCTGATTGTACTTAGGAATGTAAAGTTAATTAAATATTTTTGGAAAATTTTCTTTGAATTAATTGTCTACTTCAACTTGAAGAAAATATAAACTACTTTTGTTATCTTTTTCATCTTCCATTGTCTGTGCAGACCCCAAACCACTTTTTCAACTTATATGAGTTGGATGCCATCATTGATCTTTGGGTCTGAAAGCAAAGTTTAGAAATGCTTCAATCAGCTTACCACAGATTATAGTTACTTTCCATTTCTCCCAGTTATAACAAAATTTTAAAACTTCAAAATTGTACAAAAAATTTATTAAATGATGTGTAAATAGGTAGATAAATATGGAGACATAGATAGAGATAGACAGATAATAAATAGAAACGTAAATAAATAGATAAAAGGAAAAGTGAAACAAACTGGTAGAAAGAGAAACAATATAACAACAATAATAGTTGACAAACAAAAATATAGTGAATAGTTTCAGAAATGACAGAAGCACACAACATACAAGAGAAACCTACAGAAAAAAATTAAAAGGAATTAATAATTCCTGTCTTAGTGGGGCATGTCGAACTTGTTAGATGTCATGAATTGACAACTATATTGTTTTTATTTATGTGTAAGCTGTAAAAACGAATAAATGAAAGTGTTGATTGGCATATTTCTGCAACATTTCAACATCTTTTATGCCATAGTCATGCAAAATTTGTTTTCTGTAACAAGAAATTCACACCATGTTGGTATTTTTTATATAAAATTTCTATCATTACATTTTTAATATACACCAAACATTCATTTTTCAGGTAGTTTTCTGGGATAAGGCGAACATATATATGGAGCACAGGTTTCTTGCACCTGGGGACAATTTTATCTGTGCCATTGCAATATGCAAACAGCGTATTATAGATGTAGACGTTGAGGAGCTGATGCGGAATATACTCATGCAGGAGAAGTCTCCAGCTGGAATTGAGGCAGGTTACAGCAAGCCTCAAATGCAACTCTCCCTTAAGAAATGGGTCGAAAGCAATGAAATCTCAAGTGCAGACCTTCGCAACAGTTGCTGACACTCAATACGTCCCAGTGGAGTCGATGAAGAGACTGGGACCACTGTCGAGTACGAATAGGATGCATTTGTGAATTCCATCAACTATTTCCAACTGTTCCAAATGCACTTCAATGATTAATTGACAGATTAAGAAATTCAAAGCATTAGCATGACTATTGCTCGAATAATCGTAACAAAATCAAACTCATATGCTTGTGATAACGGTCTGTCGAGAAAATAGTCTACCATTGATTTTCAAATTTTATTTCACCATATTAGAAAGAGGACTTGGAAATTATGTTAATGGTAAAATGAAGTCTAGTCCTAAATATTTGTTTCCATCAACAATTATTTGAGAATGCCTATACTTTTTTTTATTGTTATTGTGTATATTTTAATGATTACACAGAACAATTATCTTTCTAAGATGAATATAAATATGCAAATAGTCAATATTAGACTGATGTTTTACTGTTAGTTGTAAACTAATAATAAAAAAGCGAGGATAAATAAGAAAAGAAACATATTCAATAGGCTGAGATGTTTCTTTTGTTTTTGGAAAGAGGTTTTAGGGTTTATGAAAGGAGCCTTACTTAGTTTAAGAAAACTGTAAGAAAAGTACTTTATTTGTCACCTTGTAGTACTTACGTAATTTTATAACGTACTTAAACCTATTTATATATTGTACATATAGGATAAATCTAGTTATTTTTTTAAGCATTTTGCAAAAATGTGCGTTTAGCTGTGGTACTTGTTATTAATTGAATCGTTTCCATCTTCCAAACAAATGCCCTTGAATTGTTAAATTTCTGTTACTCCTACAAATGTTACCAGGGCTAAAATAAACTTGGCATATACTCTTAGCTTATGAAAATCAAACCCTCAAGTGCTCTTCAAATATAGGCTATAGAAGCCACCCAAATTTCATTCTTTTGTTTTTAAAGAACTTTAGTATCAGTTGCCTTAGAAAAGCAGCGGGTTTTTTTTTTAATTAGGACCACTTGGTTAAACTAAAGTGTAGATAGTTAAATTAATCTCAAAAGGCCTAGTACTTTTAGCTTGCAAATACCAAGGTATTTTTGACTTGAAATTTTAATTTATTTTTTATCATTGAACAGTTATTATCTAAAAACTGGCAATGCTATCTTCAATTCTTACATGTTCATGCACTTGGGAAATAAGTAAAATATTTTAATCTTTTTTTAAATATTTGAATTTTACGTTCAATTATTAATTTTTTTTAACAATGTTATGCCAATAGTTTTACCGCTACATACAAAGTTAAAGTAAAACAAATCCCTAAGCTCTGGTTGGTTGTTAAAACCTACTTTAATACAATACATGTTATTAAAAAGAAATTCTTGTTTATTTACCTTTTCCCTTTTTATAAATATAATTTTTTTAATCAAACCATCTTCTAATGCAAATAAAAATGTAGTTAATTGAATGATAATGTTGTAAAAGAATGTATTTGTGCAGATTTATTCATTTTTTGTGGTATATATATACAAAGTTCAGCAATCCACCAGCCTTTAAGAAAGAAAGAAAGAAGCAATCAACTTTATTTATTAAACTTTCATGTATAACAAAACTAAATAATGGATCCATGTCTAGACTTGTGCTTGACACAAATGCAAATGGCCTGTTTGTGACTTCAAGGCATTAGCCAAGAAATGGTTCAGCTTCTTCTGAAAGGCAATACTGTCTCTTAAAGAAAAAAGGGAGATGAGCTCAGGAAAGTGCTAATGTCTTTAAGGGTAGTGCAGATTTTGAGGTTTGGAAATAAAGAAGGGTCACAGTAGAATAAAGGGAAACTTGGTTCAACAGGAACTCCAAAGAGCTAATAATAAAATTTTTAAAAAAGTAGCTTAACCTTTAAGGTTTTTGCAATGAATATGTTACATTTTGTCAAGAACATTGCGCCTCTTATTTGAAAAAATAATTAAAGAAAATTGATTATTTTCAGCATATAAATATCATTTTGAACAACAAATCCACCACCAATGAAACAAACAGCAAGAGTAGAAAGCTGAAATGATAAGAATCCTTTCATCCTGTATATCTCAGGAAGTAAACACAATTATTTCCTTTAGCATATGCGATATTTTAAAATTAGCTTTAATCCCCCCCCCCAAGAGATATACTATAAATATGAAGTTATTGCTATAAAAATCAGACCTGCTACAAAAAATTGTTAATACTAAAACTGTTTTGTTGAAACGAATGTTGTCTACGATTCAAAACCAAAGTGGGTTGTTTTAAATGGAAATAACCACAATTTACGATTTCACACAACAGTAATTAGTAAATTAGTTTGTGCAGGCTATGAATGGCAAATAACCACTAATCCTTTAGTGTATATGAATACTCAATGTACTAATACTCAAGTGTAACAATATGGAGCGGTTTTTGTATATTAAATAAGGCTAATATCTAGTTCAATCTGTAATCATTTCCTTCTGGCAAGCTAAAGACAGCATCCATAAGGATCCCGAAATGATCAGAAACACCCAAATAATAGGTTCATTTCATTTTCACAGACCTCAAGAACAACTCTCAAGCCTAACTTTGACAAAGGATCAAAATATATTATTCAAAACTGAAGGTTTTTTTTAAATAAAACTCAACACGATTATGGCATCAAGCAATAATATTTTGTAAATTAGTTTGCGCACACTATGAACTTTTTTAAAACAAAAATAAACAAAGTTTTATTTGTATATTGATTTTAATTAGCATTCACTGAATCCGTTTTTTTTCTCTGTATACGTCTTATGCCTCACTAAACAATCTTGCTCATCCCTCCCTTCCAGGGGATAGTTTGCTGTACGGAGGAAGGCGCCCTTATCCTACATAAATATCCACAAATCCCAAGCCTTATATATATTTAGTAGTCATAATTAACATCAACTTTTGAAGTTTCCCTCCTTTTTGCCAAATTTCTAATATTGGCCAATACACTACTTAAAAATTGATTGATTGAAAAAATTGAAAAATTTTTATCTAAGGTTCTTCCTTAAGGTGTTGTCATTCAATTGGTGGTACAATAATGAAAAAAAACTAAATCATTTTTATTGTTTCCATGTTTTTATCTAGTCTGACCATCAATTTATCTAAGTTTTTGAGATGACGAAGGTAGCGTCAAGAGCGGGATTTGAACCCACAACCTCAGCATAATACACTACAGTGGTGATAGTGTAAATGGTTAGACCAGTGGCATATTGTTCAAATCCCGCACGCATCAATAGCTTTTTTTCTTTATAACCATGACATTAACCAAAATGTATAATTAATTAAACTTAACCTAAGATTTTCTCTTGAGATCTATGAGGTAATGAATCTATGGTTTTGTAATTTCTGATCATTTTGGTCTGACATGAAGAAAGGGACACTAGTCACAGGGACCTCCCCCCCAACTGAAAAAAGAAAAACAGTACAAAATATTCCCCAAAAAGTAATTATTAAAAAAATTAGTTGGCTTCACTTTTTTCTCTCTCAAGGTGACTATATTATTTGATAATGTGAATTATTGTTTTTTATCTATTATTTTCTACTTGAGTCACAACTTGTGAGATTTTTACACAATAAAACTAATTTGAAATTTGGCACAATGCAAAAAAGTCCTTATATAACCAATAATTAATAAGATGAAGGCAAATTAATTATTTAATATAGATTACCATCTCTAGCACTTAGGCACTCTTCAATTTTCTTGAACCTAGGAGTACCAAGCTCTTCCTGTACGCATAGGTGACCTAAATAGTTGTAGTACCAGAATTTTCAAGCAGACTGGAAAAAAACTAAAAGCGTTATATGTAATTTAAATTGAAAATAAATTATTCAATGGTATGTTTCTTAATATTTTATAATTTACAGAAAATAATGCAATAATTGTGTTTATTATTATATATAATTATTATATACTTTGTACTTTGTAGAATAAACACGAGGGAAACCTTCCTTCCTCTGTGTCCAGTGACATAACCAGAGAACTTCGCCCTTTCTTATTTCTGGTTTACATAGAAATGTTTTAAAATGCTTTCCATTTATGAATTGCACTTTAGTGATAGAACTTTGACATGGAGATGACATTAAAGTGTAAAAAGTGCAGGATTAACCTGACAGAAAGTCAGTACGGCCTGTTGAACGGTCACAACGAGACAGCAGACTATTCAAGGATCAACCAGCCTTACCTGAACGAAAAGTGCCAAGACGAGACTTTCTCGGCGTTTTATTTACCGGAAGACAAATACCCGCAGTGGGTTTCAGACGCTGTGGCTGATGTAGGCGTATCTTTGTTTCTTTCTGTGAGAATGAAAGTTGATGGATTTTTGTTTTACAGCTGAACTGGGTATCTGGAAAGCTCAAATGTCCTGGGTGCTCAGTGACTGTCGGATCTGTAGACTTTGTTGCAGGGAGGAAATGCTCCTGCGGGAGCAACATTCTCCTCCCTGTGAAAATTATCAGAAGCAAAGTTGACCCAAGCTTGATTAAACACTAATTAAATAAAATAAAAATGTCATGTTTTAACGGCTTTTTTACCAACCTGAAGATATATTTTTACAAAAAACAACCACAACTGTGGTACATTTCTAAACTGGTTTTGAATTTTTATTAAATTATATTAAAAGCTGTAACCGTTCAGGTCATATTCACCTTCAGCAACATTTTTCTTTTATGCAAGGATAAAAAGAGCAACCCTCTGTTGGAGAGCCTTGCTAGGCTAGCGCTGATCAAACGATTTCTTGTTTATCTGATGTGCATATAATACATTAGAGTGAGACATGCACATTCTCTGGGGATTATCCTCATGTCTGGCGTATATAGGGTCCCTTTAATCTACATAGAGCTGTCGATGCCTCCACCAGGACAGGGACCCACTTCCAGCACATTGATTGTTGTCAATTCTGCTATAAAAATGGAATGGGGATGCACCTTAGAAAACGTAAATTCACATCCTATTACAAAGGCCGCTTCATCAATCATTGCTTTTAGAATCATCAGTTGTGGAAAGGTAGTATTCTGAAATTTTTCTTTAATTCAAAGAAATGCCTTCGTTATATGATGAAAGCGTATTATTATTATTTTTTTTTTCTTCTGGAGTGGAGTCAGATAATAACATTTAGGGGTGGGAACATCCAGGATGGACAAAAGTTTGTCTGGATCAAACTTTGATTAACATATGTAATAATTAAAATTATATTTGTTTAATACAACTGTCTTATAAATAGCCTAACTACTTAAGGCAAACTAGCCTTTTTTTGTACAATACCATTCTGGAAGATTACTTCATATCGACAAGTTAATTCAAATATGTGTTGCACTAAATATAAACAAATTAAAGTTTTTAATTATAAGACATACACTGAATACGATGTTTCTTTATTTGAAGCCCTGTTTAATCGCAACCTTTAAAAAAAAAATTAATTTATTGAATATGGGTGAATTATTTTAACCTTAGTTTGTCTTGGAAGAAATCATATCTCATTAATTATTTTCTCTTTTAAATGTTACTTACTAAATATGCTAATTCACTAATAAAAAAGTTACTATGAACATTTTTACTTACACTACTCAACACTACCATACCACAATAAACAATTCATTTTGGAAAATGTAATTATTAAAATAGAGCTTTTAATCTAAATATATGCTGATCATTGGAAGAACAATCAAATTGTACACATTAAGATATGTATACATTGAGCAATATACACCAAAATGAGTGATTATAGAGCACAGAGTAGAAGAACCAGCAACTTTCTACTCACTGAGGTGCTGTACTGAAAGCTCTCATCTTCAAGCAAATAATATTTCTTTGATCAGCATGTATTTATCTTTCTTTTATATGAGAAGGAAACACCTTAAAAATATCACACATTTCATATCAAATTTTTCTTTAACACTAGTCTTAACATTAAACCTGCCTTTCTGCCAGTTCTTTAGTTTATTGTGGTACAATATACATTTTAGTGTATTCTTACAGCTTGTTAACAATAGTTGATCTTTCCTAGGATTAAATGTATAGACCATTGGTATCTAGGTGTGATTGAGGACAAGGCAATTGTAACAAAAATATCAGCTTAATTCAGTTACAAGTACGATATCTGTTTTAAACTTGTAGATTGGAATTGTATCATTTGGTTAACAAATTAATTATTAATTTTTAAGGAATATTTTAACTAATTGATTTAGAGCATTGCAGAATAAAAAGCAATGGACCTTCAATCAATCTAGACACAATTTCCTCCAGTTTTTAAGTATAATTCACCCTAATAAAAACAAAATGAAATTTTAGTTTGGTGTGTACGAGTTGAAAAGAATCATGAAAACGCGTAGTAAAATTAGAACCAATATTTACTTATTAAAACAAGAAAGAAAGATAGAAAAGGAGGAAAAAGATAAAATTAATCATCATCCTCGAATCATCTTTTTGATGAAGAGTTGTCATCTCCAAAGCCTAAAAAAAAGACACAAAAAAAGCAAATAAATAGAATTATAAATATTTTATAAAGATAAAAATTATACTAAAACAGAACATACTTTTCCCATCACATGCCACAATTTTCACTTTGTCGACCTTAGCAACTTCTTGGACCTCCCGGAACTCTACATCATTCAGCATAAATGTCCAGACATTATCACAAAACCTGTAAGTATTAAGTTTCCCCGCCTGCAAACCGAAGAAAAAAGATGCTTGAACAGATAAATGAAAATGAGTATGATAAAAACCTTGAAAGTAAGTCTCGAGCGAACTCTCGTGGCAAGGGCATTGTTTATACACTTATCAAACTGAAGAAGCACTTTAATCGCCAGGGTTGGTGTAATTTGCCCATACTTTAACAAAAAGAAAACAATTGATTTTATATTGTATCTGTTATAAAGTATAACACAAGCTATATATCATATACATTTTAGAAAAAAATTATACTATTATTATTGAAGTGTAGACCTGAAAATAAACTAATTTTTAATTATATTAATTAAGAAGTTGAAAGGGAGAACCAAAAACAATCCCAATAAAATATATATTATAATTGTTGAATCAAAAATTATGTAGAATTATAATATCCAGTGATTTCTACTACATAAAACTGTTGATATTTTAACAGGTGAATTTGCATAATTAAAAATTGTACTTGTACGAAAATGGACATGGAAAAACATCAAAACATGTCCTTTGTGAATACTGCATTAGCCCAGAAACAGTTTAGCCTCTTCTTAAAGGAGATATTGACACCTAAAGAAACTAGCAAAAAGGAGGAAAGAGCTAAACTTTATGATAGTGCACTTTTCGAGGTCCGCAGTGGAAAAAAAGGGAAACTGGTAAAACTGACCGCAGAGAAACAATAATAGTAACAAAATTGTCTATTAACGCTTTTAAATGGACTTTTTAATAAGGTACATTTTGAAGGCTACATTTCATCTCATATTGAAAAGAGATATTTTTCAGCCTATTATTATGACAACAAACTCAACATCATAATTGGCAATGAAACAGAAACGATAAGAACTGTCATCCGCAGACCTCACAATGATTTCCTTTAGCGTCATATTTTAAAATTAGTGCTGCGAAACTACTTTTATGTCCCCCAATGTATACTTGATGCACTATAAACTATGAAATTATCCCTCATAACAATGAGGCTTGCTGGAAAAGAACTGAAACAGTTCTGTTGAAATTGTCGTTTTTCAGGGTTCAAATCCAATGTTTTTTAAAACAGAAATAATAATGATGTATGATGTCAAGCAACACTAATCTGCAAATTAGTTTCAGCAAAAGCATGCCATGAATGATAAATTGCCACTAATTCTTTTAAAGCTGACAGCTATTTGGCAAATTCGTTTCTTGAGAAAGCCTAATAGTTCGGATGGGTAGCCCAAAATAATCAGAAAAAAAGAGTGAACCATGGGTTCATAGTCCTGCCATTCAAGCTTATTTTGATAAAACATCAAACAATATGATATGATTCAAAATCAAAGGTTTTATTTGTAGAAATAATAATGATTTATGATATCCAACAACACTTAGTAGATTGGTTTGTGCCAGTTATGAGCATTAAATAGGCAATAATCCTTTGGAATGAATATTTTAAGATCGTGAGATGCAGTTTGGTGTGATATAGGCTTGAGAAAACCGTTTTCTTTATCATGCCAACATTTCGATTTTTACTCAGATCATTTTCAGGGCTTGAAGTGTTTGTTTTCTGTGTATTGTGTCATTCCTGTGTGATGTGTTGAAAGCACGTTTTAAATGAAGGAAATTTGGTCAGCTAATTGGTGAATATGGGGGGATAGGTATTTGTACCTTGGGAAAGCCCAAAGTGTAGTTCGGTCATTTCCAATATTTTGGTCTGATAAGCACAAAAACAGTTTGGACAGGGAACATTAAATGATCAGAAACGGTTCAACTAAAAGTTCACCACATAGCAGATCTCAAGGGAAATCAAGATGGATGAAATAATAGATCTAGATCAATAAGTTATGAATCAAAACCAAAGGTTTTTTTTATAGACAATAACGATTGACGTGTCAAGTGCAGGCTTGAAAAATAGCCACTAATCTTTTAAATCAAGCTTGACAAATTGGGCAGATATTTGGGAAATAGGGTTTTATTTATTAAGTTAGCCTAAATTGTAGCCCTGAGGTCTGACAGGTAAAGACAGAGAAAATGGGGTGTCCAAACTGTTTAGAAACGACCAAACCGCAAGTTTATAGCCCGCAGACCTCACGAGGAAACCTTAAAACTAAAATTTCGTCAAACGATCGGATCAATATGTTAAGCCAAAGGGTTAACTGCTCGAGAAGTAAAACTTTTATAACAATTTGTAATTGTGGCCCAACGAAGTAAGAGATTGTCGCAAGCAAGTGGTTAAGTTTTTGAAAGGCGAAAATTAAATTAAAAACCTGTATGAGCTCGTCGAGACTCTCCTGCAACGTGTTGCCCAGGGTCGTGTTCCTGTAGAGTTGGTATGTCATCTCGAGTGAAAATCGAGGCAAATTGTACAAAAAAGGAAAAACGATTTAATTGACACAGTAAGAACGTTGGTGAACAATTGCCAGAATGGACAAGAAAAACACCCAAAACAAGAGCAAACGTTATTTGAAGGTTTAAAACCTCTTCAACGTCAGTGCCACCGTAAGTGTAAACAGTAAGAGTTTCTTGAATATCGAAATATTTAGTTTCTAAAACAAACTTTTATATGTAAAAAAATATTTACATTATAAATCCAAAGTTTGGTCATATGGCATTTTTAGTAGTGTCGTCGTCTCGACGGTGGGAGTTTCCAGTTTTTAGCACGGCTTAGGTCTAAACACGACAAAATTCTCCATTACAACAAAAAAATGTCCAGAAAAACTAGTCCAAATCACAGAAATACGTAAATAATATTCGTTCGTAAATATTTATAGGAAATTTTAAAAAACGGTGGCCTTTTCGGAAGTATTGGATACAACGGGAATTGTGGTGGTCCGCATTGCAGTGTTGTGTTATACGTCCGTTTTCCGTTTTCGGACTTCGAAGGTTCTTTTTGGTTGAAGAAAGGCGAAGGCTCGGGGTCAGAGTCGAGGCAACTCAACCGACTTCATCGTAATTTCGGATTATGAACAAGTGAAGATCCACCGGGCTCGACATGGTCAGGTATTACGAGAGTAAAACCGTCTTCCAGTTTACATGGGACCAGGTCGTCCAGGGATTCTGGAGGAGGTACCCGAATCCAGAAAGGTGAGTTGTCGCGTTTCTGAATCACTTCGCCTCCTGCCATAAACCAAATACTTCCGCTACACCATAAAATATGTTGATGGAGGCTCATTAAAAACAATCGTTATGACCCATAAACCTAATTTGGAGCAGTGGGTTGCAAAACACATTGAATTTTTTTTCAACCAGATAATTTTTATTGTTTTTAAGACAAATATGCTGACGGAAGTCTTAGTAAAGTAACTCCTGCCAGGCCGAAGGGCTTAATGTCTAACTACATATGTGGTGTCAGGACAAGTTGACAAACTACTGCAATATTTTTATCATTTAATTTTGAATTAAAATGTCATGGGCAAATGATATTTAGATTTTCTCTAGATTAAACGGAAAATAGAAGACATAATATAGATACTATGTAAAGGTCCAAGTAAAAGTGAGGTGACTAATGAGAAACTAGTGTATGCGCGTGTATTTTTTTAGTAACCAGTTCATAATTTTTTGGATTTGTGAGGCGCGGGCATGAATGAGACTCATTTTTGACCGTTCCTCACAAATCCCAAAAAATATTTATCATAAGCTCTCACGATTATGCTGACAGGTCACTGTTGGTTCATCTCATTTATCACTGACTTCAATTATTATTTAAAAATCGTGAGATGTGGTCTGGTGTGATGTAGGTTTCAGAAAAACATTTTCTTTATTCTGCCAACGTTTCGACCTATATTGAGATCATCTTCAGTGCCTGGGATATGCAAACATTGTTTACATTTAACAAATACATTTTAGATGTAGAAAAAAGTGAATTTATACAATGCAAAATATATTTTTTATATTCAATCAAAATATTTCTACTCACTCAAAGTGTTTATCTGCTGTGTAATTGTGCCATTCATGCATGTCGGGTTGAGAGTGCCAGTAAGATTTGCTGTATTATGTTTATATATGTTGAATTTTGAAGGGGTGAGGAAGGAAGTCTGTATAGAAAAGTCATTTTTGTATAAGGTGTCAGCTTCTTTGAGGTTGAAAGAGCCAACAAAGGGGAAAAATGTGTTGCTAATGGTTTGGCCAGATTAGCCTTTGAGCTATTGTGACTTCTTTAGTTACTTCTCAGTTAGGTAATATAATTCATCAATTTTAATTAAATGCTGAAGTGTCTTTGATTTAATTTTGAAAAAACTGAGAACTAGGTTTTCTTGAAAGGTCAATTCAACTTGGGGTGTTGGTGTCCGAGTGGTTCAGCAGCATATTGAGCCAAATGTGTATTTGAATCCCAACTCGTGACCCTAACTTTTTTATTTCAACCAAGACCTCAGATAAAAAGAATAATTAATATGGTCAATTATGACTACTAAACTTATATTTGTATTAATAAAACAAAATAAACTTCAAAATCTTTAGTAGATTGTATTACCTCTCTTGCCCTTACTCTAATCTTTTAAGCAAGCTCATATGTAAACTTTTAATCACTTCTGAACGGATTTCATCCCAAATTGCAGCTAAACTAACACTCAGCTCAGCTAAGGTTGTAGGAGGGTTTTTTCTTCATTTTACCCAATGTCTGAGCTCGTCCCAAAAGTGGTTCAAATCAGGTGTAGGGGATGGCCTTCTTAGAGTGCAATTAGTAACATCTTGAAGGCACTACATTACACTGGTGGTAAGAGTTGGTCTTGCCTTACCTTGCTTAAAAAAAAAAAAAAAAAAAAAAAAAAAAAAAAAAAAAAAAATGCCAATAACAGAAGCAAATGTACACCATCCTCAACAATTTCTGTCACGTAGATTTCTGCCTAACATTCTACTCCACATCTTAACTGAACCACCTCTGAACAAACCTCTATTGCATTGGCTGTAGACTAATAAACTTGAAGACATCCATGTGGTGAAGGGAGAGAAAACTAAGTTTGATTGAACTTTTTTTTTTTTTTAATGGCCTCGTTGTTATACATTACATATTATACATCCATAATTACAACCATTGGCTAATATGATTAACAAAAGGCCATAAGTTAGCTTTCCTTGAAGGAAAGTTATTTTTTTTATTTTATTTTTTTTTTTTTTAAGTAGAACTATCCATTTCAATCAGTGATTAAAAGAGCTATTCAATTGCTCTAGATTCATCTCTTGAAGAAATTAAGTAAATATCACCAGATCTGATATAGTTAATATTTAAATTTATGAAATCCAATGGCTAATTATCAATCACAAAATAATGAAAAGGAGGGGTTGAATTACAATTTTTTAAAATAAAAATAGGGAATGATCATTTTTGCCAACCATTACAGCCATTTAATAAATTGATAAACCAAAGGTGAACTTTGTGGGAAATTTACAAAGAAATGAAAGAACTGATACGGAAAACTATTATTTTATTAATTTAATTATTTAATCTAGCTGATTCTGTTATCTCTTTTTCTTATATATTAGTAAACAAAATGTTGGCGAAAGGAAGTGTTTCAGGAATTGGTAGGAGGCTTTTAAACTTTAATTTACATAATATCTAATTAATTAATTTTTTAATACAGCAAGCACGTCCTGTCAGAAGACACAATTCACAGGGAGGTGAAGGGGAATAAGCTGTTCACAAAAAGACTTCTAACTAAAACAAACAGGGTCCCCAAGTGGGGAGAAAGGTTTGTTGGGACACCGATCGTCAAAGTTATTGAGGAGTCTGTTGTAGATCCGAAAGAAAAGGTGCTCACAACTTACACCAAAAACCTTGGTTACACAAAAGTTATGGTAGGTGGTCAAACTGTAATTATATTTTCAAGTATGCTTTTATGACAGTGACATTAAAATTCAATGATTCAAAAATCAATGATTAGTTGAGACATTTCTGATCATCCTAGCCTCTTGTAGGTTTTTCTATTGTGCACTAGTTTGTATACTAGTAGGCATATAAAGTGGCCACCCTTACTATATTTCCGCCTCTTAGTTTACCCTCCATTGATTACCTTACAACAATATTTGGTCTGTTTTAATGGATTAGAGGTAAATAAAACAGACATCTCCCATTTATGTTCAAAATTGGATTTTGTAAATAATTATTCGAATAGTTCTTGTTAATTATTTTTTCAGTAAAGCTTTCTAATGTTTTGGTGGTTTTAATTGTTTAAGTTGTGCCATGGTTAGTTTCAAATTGATCTGAGTGATGGTTTTAAGTGATACTGATTCAGCTAGAATCATAGCATTGTTGGAAGATGAAAGATGTCAAAGATATGTGGCTAGGGTGCTTTGCATTCCCAGTATGACTATCCAAAGGGTCTTCTATCACAATCACAATATTGGAGGTTACTAGAAAGCATGGATTGCCATCATATCACACCTAGGAGAGGTGATCATTTAATTGTTTCAAATGTACTCTATAATTTACATTCTACCACTGTTGAGATCAAGCAATGGCTTAAACAAATTAGAAAGGTTAATTTACGCTCTGTAAGGGGAAGACTTCACAGCCGAGAGAGGAGGGTTTGGAGAACAGGAGAGTGGAGTATCCCCGCAATTCACTTTGAAAAAGCTTAGGAGGTGGTGGTGTTACGGTTTGAACAGGCATTTCTATGGAAGATCACACAAACTTGATCTTCTTGAGGGTTCCCTAACAGCTGTGTGATACATTTAAGATGCATATTGGTGGCAGTTTCATTTTTTTGCAATGATGCAACACCCCCACACAGGATAGTTGGTGACTGCTTGTAACGGGCTTCAATTCAATCCTATCGAACACCTTTGGGACTAGTCAGAGGGTCAAAGGTAGCCCCATGAAGACAGAAAATTTGCAGAAATTAAGGATGGCGCTGTTGGAGAAGTATAAAACGTTGCCACAGCCTACATTCAATAGCTCATAAAATCAATGCCACTCAAATGCAATGCAACTGGAAGAAATACTCAGTACTGAAATGAGTATTTTTCTCATAGTCTCCAGTGAAAGATTGTTTTTTGGCAAAAGTGTTTTAATCAGTTTAATTTTTTATATTGCCTATATCTTATACTTTTCTTTAAAAATATAAAGTAAAAAAAATAAAAATTATAATGATTGCAAGAATTTATTAAAAAATATGAAGGTGATCACTTTTTTTGCCTCTTATTGTATTATGATCCTACCCATTTTACAAAAGAAAACCATCCCTGAATATAGCAGAATGTCAAAACACTCTGATAGAAACAGTGAGACATGACCAGGATGATCAGAAACAATTTACAGAAGAAATTGAACAGTAATGGATGGTTCATAAAATAATTGAAACTGACATTTTTATATTGGTCTGAGTGGAATTGCTTGATTGTTGCAATTTGCAGCATGGAAAGCAGTACTAATAAGAATAGAGTGTAGAAGATAGAAGTAGTGATTGCATATTTAAAACATTGAAAACCCCTAATATTATTTTCATTTGTACATCTTCAGAATATTTTTAAATTCTTTCATGTGTGATGATTAGTGACCAATTGTCGATTTCTGAATAATTATTTCATATTATTTTTTATTGCAGAGTGTTGTTGAGAAGGTTACATACAGAGTCAGCGAAGAGAACCCCAACTGGACTATAGCAGAGAGGTCTGCATGGGTAGATTCTCAAGTGCTAGGGTTCGGACGAGCCATCCAGGCATTTGGAGTGGAACGATTGAAAAAGAACTGTGTCAAGATGGTGCGGGGCTTCAACTACGTCTTATCCTCGATGTTCCCTCCCCCGATCCAACCACACGCTCCAATGACAAACGCTGAGAAACTGAGGGACGCGGCCAAGAAGGCATCGGAGCTGGCCAAGGCTAAGGCGGAAACCCTGTATGCCAAGTGCGAGCCATCCGTTTGATCTCAAGACTTTTGCCTGAGTCTGTTAAATTCAGCAACATGGATAGCCATCATCCGACTTATAAACTTTAACCCCGTCGGTTGTTATACAGCGAGCAATAAAATCCTTTCTGTCACTGTGTGTACAAATCCAATGATTTGTTGTTACCGAATATAAATTTTTGCCAGATTTGTTTTAAGTGCATAAAACAGAGTAATTTGGAGATGGGTTGAGCGGACATTTTTTGTGTTGATGTGTTACTACTCAAACAAAAACACTAGTTTTCTTACGGATGTATTAGATATTGAATTTTGTGTGGATCATTCCATTTGTTCAACGTTTTTGTTAGTCAACATTCTACAACTGTCACTATCTTTCAATATCATTCCAAAAAAAAATTAGACAAAGCCATTTATTTCAGCAGTCTGATTATTGTGTTCAATCTTTTACATTCACAAATTACTTAAAAATGACAAAAAGCCTTAGCACCAGAGAGGCCCTGTATAATTTTAAGATAGACTATTAACTGCAATGCAAAAATTCTATGTTAAAATTTAGTTATAGCATCATGTAATTTGTAGATTAAATAAAACATTTCCAACAATTTCATTTGTGTCCTTGTCTTACCTTATAAGGCATTATTTAATTAACCCTGCACTGAAAGGACCGAAAAGCCGAAATGTAACAAACCAGACCAAAATGATCAGAAACAATTAATTTTTCACACACTTAATATTTAAATAACTATATACCTAGATTGGTCAATTCTTTTGAAAGGAATCTACAAAAAATGAGAGTCAATGCTGAAGATTGTTATGACTATAATGAATGTTAAGTCTAGTAGTAGTACTCTCAGATTTATATTGGAAGTCAGAACACTTGCAAACTGGGCCCAACATTGAAAAGGAATGACATACGTTAATTATTAAAGCAAATAAAATGTATAAAAATAACAACAATCAATGTCAATGTTCCCTTGACTACAGCAAATGTGGACATTCCATTACCACATTCAGCAATGGCTGGGCTGAGAGGCTGAAACCACACGAAGGCCCTGGTATTGAACCTATCCAGCTTTTTTTTTTTTTTGCTTTTTTACGAGGGTTCGCAACAGCAGAGGTCGTATAAACCCTCAGGGTGCTGGTGTTTTTGAAAAAAAACCCATTTATAAGTATGTCGGGTTCGAATCCAGCGGCCCTGCATTCGAACCCGGGACCTTGACCTTACAGTGATGAGCGCCGTGTGAAAGATGAAACCTCGCGGCCACCGATGCCCCTCTATCCAGCTTTGCAAGGTACGTATTCAGGGCCAAAGGGATAACTAGTTTCTAGCATCATACTTTCAATAGCATCTACCTATTGGCTCCTCACATGAAGCGAATAATATATTTCAACAGGCCAAAGGTTTTTCTGCAATGGGTCTCTACAGTTTCGGTTTGACTGCCATCTCAATTTTTGATTGAATATCAGGCTGAGGAACCCACCGTCCCTCGCATTGTACCAAGGTGATTCTGATACAGTGAGCCATTTTCAATTTGCAAAAGTGATTGAACATAGTTTTTGACAAAGAGTAGTACCAGCTTCCTCAGGCTCAGTTACAGGGTTAATGCTCTTTACATCACTCCTCCAACTTGTTAAATTTCTACCAGCCACAGAACGGTCATTGACAAAGAGCAATTTTTTTATATATGGGGGTATGCGACATGTAAAGAATTCCATTCACTGCCATCAATAATTATTAGCAACACACTCATCACCAATCCAGAGCATTCCCTTTGGCAGACAGTCCACCCATAGCTCAGATCCTGCGATTCACTAGGAAGGCCTGAAAAAATTGTGCTAATTTATCTGAGGCCGAAGAACACGATCAAAAGTGAGTGAACAGCATCATCAAGGAGACACAGGGTCCATAGGGTATCGATGCCTACCGAACCCTGCTTGATATTGACTGTGAAGTTCCTTTGTTGTCCAGTCAATCAACTGGTCACCGTAAGACTCGAGAGTTTACTCATACAGTTTCTCACTAAGATAGTTCTTTAACTTACTGCCAGATCAGGTCCTTGCTCTTTTTGGATCGATACAATAAGCACTTCTTGCAAATGATCAAGTTGTTGAACAAATTTAATAGCATATTATTATTAAGGATAAATAGTATATACTAATGGCACATAGTTTTTTATGGATAGATTTGATTGTTTATACTGCATAGATAACAAATATTTTTTTAAAAAATTGTATTATATTTACAACAATTATTTACATTTATTTAAAAAAAAAATCACTTTCTTCGTTTGGTCTTGTTCAATTCTTCATCAATCTTATCAAAATCAAATCCGCTTAAAGGGTTCGATCTTTTGAACTGAAACAATGAATTTTATAAGATTAACAACCAAAATTGATTGGATGTAAAAAAAGAGTTGGCATACTTTGTATTTCATATTTTCTGTATTGCTCGGCTTGAACTTTTTCGCTTTCTTCACTTTCACCAAACCGGGTATGTTTTTCAATGATTCTGGTACAATGTACTCAGGAACATTGCTAAGATGCGGTTGCCCACGGACAGTCTTCAACACTTTGTCATGCCTCAGTGTTTTAAGATCTCTTGGATTATCATCAAAATAGCCCTATAAAAGTTTAGTTTTAAAACTTAACTTAAGAAACAACCCAAAAATTTAAATTTCCAATCTAGATGCTTACTTTAAGTTTTTGACTGTTTAAAATTTCCTGTTTTATTTCTTTAAGCCTGGCCTCCCTGACAGCACTTCTTGTCACAGTTTTCCAAGCGTCTCTCGATCTATATTTAAAGCTCTCAATTTCAGATACACTGAGTTTATACTCTCTGCAAAATTAATGACAAAATTTACAATTTCTGTTACTTGCCGTCAAACCTTTATTGCAATTAACAATAATTACTTAAAAATTGTGTCAGTGCCTGTGAGAGATTGTTTTAGATAATTGTCAACTTCTTCCAACCTCGGCACTTCGCCTACATTAATAAGTGAGAGGACGGTGCCTTTGTTCAACCCCCTAGCAGTCCTACCGGCCCGGTGAATATAAAGATTGATTGTCATTGGGAAATCGAAGTTGATTATGGTAGAAACCTCTTGAAAATCTATTCCTCTCGAAACGCCCGATTCTTGGTCTTTGACCCTTTTACTTTTATGTTTGTCTGTATTTGTGTTGAAAGGGTCATCCAATGTAGCCTCGTCCGAAGCAATTAGAATGTCATATTTCCCCTGATTGAATTGTAAAATTGTATGGCATCGAGATGCAGCAGGTAACTCGGAATTGAGTACACTAGTGGGTATTTTAAATTGCTCAAGAAACAGTTTTAGCCTGAAATCAAATTTCTATACATGAATCCAAATGTTTAGCAAGCCACTAATTTGAAATTAAGAGGAGAGCAGAAAAATCATTCAATAATCTCCTTTAACTTACTTATATCCTTTATCGACAGTGTTGACAAATATGATTGTCTTCCCTCTGACTAGTCCAAGCTTCAAGAAAGTATAAATGTACGCTGGTTTATCGTCTTTTTCTGCATAAACTTTATAATGTGATAACTGAGTTATAGGCGCCAATTCAGACTCTTGCAGTTTTAAGGTTACAGCATTATGAAGCACTAGTTTTTTGAGGGACAAAACATCCTCAGAAAGTGTTGCGCTTGCAAGAGCACCCTGGCACACCCTCGGCAGATGTCTATACAAACAAAAATCTCTTCATGAAGCAAAACTTGAAAATCTCAATGTCATTTTTACATTTAGACTATGTTTACAAATATAAATTTACAATTGATAAAGCATATTGGTCGGTACTGTTGATTGCTCAATGAGAAACAAATGAGTGAAATATCTAGTCATGATTAACTATGAACATGCCACTAGATTTTCACCCACTAATCTCTGATTAAGTATTTTCTTCATGCCCTGTGAATTTTGTAAGCAAAATGCAAAATAATCAAAAAATTGACGTACTTAACAACTTCCTTGGTGTCAGATTCATAACCGAATGAAAACATTAAATCAGCTTCGTCAATTATCACCATAACGAGCTCTTTCAGGCTTAATATACCGGCATTTATGTGTTTCAAAACTCTTGCCGGAGTCCCAATAACAATATCAGGAAGATCGACCAATAATGGCTTCTGGACTGCTATATCCACCTGAAAACAAAATTGCATAAAGTGAGATTTCATTCATTAATAGTTGTTTAAAATATTTATTAGTTGTTTCAAATTTAATATATAATATGAGTATGTTAATAAATTTAACTAATTCTTCAGTTCTGTAGTGAACATATTAATTTTTTGGGGATAGAGACATGGATCTAACGCTTAGTCCACAGTGGGAACATTGTTATGGGGCTGATTTGATTCAATGTCTCATGTTCTGGGTCAGCCTATATTGCAAGGGGCATTCATGTCTCAAGAGTTGGTACTTCCGTTGTGCTTTTACTAGCAATGAAAAACAAAACACAAAATATGGTAAGTGTGGAAGTTGTTAAGTTAACCAATGAGCCATGACATGATCATGTCAACTCTTCGTTCCAAATTGAGGTACTGAGAGTGAGATATTGCACTCATCCCTTCCTCACTATGCAGATCAAAGAGAGCCATCTCTATAGCCACTCTCTTCATTTTTAGACCTGAAGTTCATAGAAGCAGTGTGCTGTTATTATTTTAGTAAAGTTAAAGTTATTATTTTAGCACTAGTAAAAGAGGGAAATTTAAACAATATAATGGGTCTACTGTTTTAAGCAGCATTTAAACATTTTGTTTTTTGAACTTCACAGTTCTGTCTAATGGTGAATAATGTAGCACAGATATTACACACAGTACCTGAGGTGTGCAGGCAGGGGTATTGTCAGAACCTCACTGGGAGAAGCAAGAGTTCGATATCACACTCACCGTCATAAATGTGTTGTTGGTGCTACCAATGAGCCATGCCATGACCATCATGACATGTTAAAACAAGAAAATGGCATGGATTAAGATAAGGAAACAAATAACGTGAAAATAGTAGTTACTCTCCTTATCCTATATAAGTGTCCAAACATAAATATCTAGATTTTTATGATGCTGGGTTCACAAGGAAAGAGTGAAAAAATCTCTACCTGTGGCATCGCGACCTCCCTCACACCTTCCCTCCTGGTTTATGCCTTAAGCTTTCAATTCTAAATACTTAAACATTTGGTTATAAATTTAAAAAAATACTAATAATAAAAACAAAAATTATATATTTATATAAATTTTACTTATAACTAAAGAGGAGAGAGGGGGAGAGAGAGAAAGCTCTGAACAACTTATCTGGCAAAACAATTATTTTAAATTACTAAAGCTAGCATCTAGATTTGGTTAAACTACTAAACTTTAAAAACATAAAGTTTAAGATTTTCAATTTTATTATTTACATGTTTATTTTAATGGTCATTCAACCTCAAACAATAATACAACTTTTCTCCCTTCAAGAAGACTTTTGTTCAGTTAATTTGTGAATGATTATTTTAATGACTAGACTGCAATAAAGTTAAGAAAAAAAAAATTAAAACAAAAATACCTGGGGAGAAACATCGACAGCTCTTACTTCTCTTGAACACTTGGTTGTAAGTTGCAAGATATGTTTGTGGATCTGATGACAAAGTTCCTTCGTTGGCCCAAGTACTAGAATCCTCACATGTTGCTCTGGTGAAATCTAAATTACAAAATAAAGTCAATAATTTTGCTTACAAAATTCCAAAGGGAGGAGAGGAAGGGAAGCCTTGTTCGTGTGGAAAGTAGACAACATTTTGGTCCCCCAAAATCAAAACAAACACTCGCATTTAGCGTTTCAGACCTTTATTATGAACAAATTTTGTTTCGTGTCTATGGTCAATACTTTGTAACCACCAAAATATGAAATGAAACCATTTTTTAGAAAAATTTTCTGAGATTGTGTAGGTTGGTTTCTGGATGGACCCTATGAATTTCATCCAAATTGGATCAACGGTATAGCCTGTGCAGGTGCAAACATAAGGTGGTCCCGTTTACATTCCAAAGCCATTACGCGGATTTTATTGAAATTCATTTTTGATTTGCATGGGTTATGAGGAGAGTTGGTTTACAGATAGGCACCAATGCATTTTATTACAATTGTATGAACAGTATCACTTGTGTAAATGCTCAATCATGTACACATCTCTGAAACAATTTGTCGGATTCTTATGGTATGTTACATCAGCCAACCAAAAGTAAAAGATAGAATGGACTCTGCTGGTAGAAATGGTAACATCAGGCCTGACCTACTCGACCAAACTCTATTCGCTGACGACACCAAACAAAATAAATTTGTTTTTATAGGCCGAATTTGCAGACTCAGATTGAACTGTGGATTCTGATTATTGTAACTACATATGTAACCACGAGCGATCAACACTCAAGGGACAAGAATGTGTATTATACATGCTTTCCCCGTTTATAGTGATCAACCTGATTGCTTGTTCCAACTGTTGGAAGAACAACGGCCTCAAAAGTGAATTTTTAGTCAACATTTTTCAATTCCCCTTTCATCCATATTGTATGACAAAAAAAAACTGAATAAAACCTCCATAGGTTCCAGGCCAGTGTAAAAGCTTTCATCGCCAGAATTGGGCACCTGAAATTCGGAAGTCAGCTCAAGTATAAACATACTTTTATGCAATTTTCAGGGTTGTTTTTTAAATGATGCCTTATGAATTTTATTTAAAACGAAACAACATATGCACACGTGCATGCACAAAATTTTAGTAATCTATAAGGTAATAAGGCCAACCACTTGGCAGTGTACCTGCAGGTGTTTTTCTATTTGTGTTTGTTCATTTTTTAAGGTACCAAGTAGGAAAACTCACTTCTTTCAAGGATAAAATCTTCTGGATGGCGGGTATGGCGAACGCGCCCGTCTTACCCGATCCGGTCCGGGCTCTAATTAGCAGGTCTTTCCCTTCGATCAGCAACGGTATGGCCCTCTCCTGAACTGGCGTCGGTTCTAACCAGCACAACTTAGCGATAGCCTGCATAATTGAAACGCAAAAGTTGAAATTCGATTGCCAAGGCACAAACGTAAAAGTCTGTCAATTCACCTTTAAAATGCGATCGTCGATGCCCATCTCGTGGAACTGGACCTGTTTTTCCTCTTCGTGTTCATCCATGTCTGGCAATCTTTTTCTGACGGCTTTCGCCGGTCAAAAAGCGCGATACACTCCTGAACCGAAGAAACTCGAAGAGACGTGACACGTGGTGAAACTCCAGCTAAAATGGCGGACCGCTGCCAGACCCTGGTACACGGCACGTCCTCCAGGCGATTGTCCTCTGCCTTCTGCAAGGTGTACGTTTTAAGTTCCGTTACGAATAACGGTACTCCGCTTAAAAAGGCATAAAAATATTCTTCCCTAGGTCTGTAAAATAATTTTTGAGTTCAGGCTTCAAAAGGTATTCCGAGTAACGCCTTCGTAATTCGTAATTAGAAATAGGGAAAATTCTGTATCACGATCTTTAAACGAACTCATTATTAACAGGGTGGGGGAAAGCGCGCATTGTTGTAGAAACTATAAAGATTTAAATCATTGTATTTATTTATTATGAATGTTTGTTTTATGTAAGTACATGAATTAACAAAACGATACTATTATTAATTTATACCATCCATACCTATATTGAAAGGAATTTTATAAATAAGGATAAAAAACATACTATCTACTGTCCATATTTTTTTAACTATCAGTGATATATTGATTAATTTAACTTTCGTCTTTAAAAACAAGAATATGTGGCAAGGATGGAAATAAGATATTGAACAAACTAAAAACTCATTATACACTTTTTTCTTTTTAGAAAGACAAAACGATTTTTAATTAAAAATGTGATATTATAAAAGGGTTGTATAGAAAGTTAAGTACCTCGGCCAAGCTTGTGTCCCCATCTGCAATTTTACCCATAATTCACTTTTTTAAGCCTACTGAAAGATGTTTTACCGCTTCCATAAAGTTACTTCGCTTTTACCGGTTTGATTCGTTTCACGACTGGCCGTTCTGCGAGTTTCGTCGTCTGACTTGAAACAAAGGTAATATTGACAATTGGTTTTAGTTTGTATTCGACGGATTGATACGTTAAAAGCAAGTCTAATTGCGTAAACACTAAACATTTTATTTTGTTTCCTTAAAGTAATTTTGATTGGACGCCTTTTCTTGAAACGGTCCTGGACTCTTATTTTTTTCTTTTTTCATAACACAATCATTACACTAACAATAATTACACTCCACATGTCAAACAGTTTCCACATAGTCTAAATCTTCAAAAATGTATGCCTTTTTTCCATAATAATCCTGAAAGGCTAACGACGCCCGAACGACAAACCATTATCCCTATTTTCCATTGTCGGTCCCTTTCACCTCAAAGAAAAACTGACTCCTCGCAGAAAAATGAATTTCTTATCCTACTTCCTTTCCAAATCTTTCAGAATCAAACATATAAATTACATATATGTATATTGTATTATTATTCAACATTAGTTACTTGTACAGAAAAATGCACTCGGCTTATCAGATGTCGATTAAGCACAATTGCATTTTCTCCCCCTTAATGACTGACCGAGAGTAAATAGATTAGATTCTGTGTACGCTTCCTGGAATGTATATTGGTGGAGCTACTACTTTTTAAATAAACATTTTAAAAAAAAGTACGATCTTGAATTGTATATAATTGATATAAACAAAAAACTCTCAATACGACACATCTACACAGAAAACAAATACTTTATATTAAACCTAAAGTATTCTACTTGTACATCATTCTATGAATTCGTACTCATGTGCAAAATGTATTTGTATGATTTAACCGATTATAAATCCCAGGCCCTGAAGGTGATCTCAATAAAGATGGAAATGCTAGCACAATAAAGAAAATGTGTTATTAGCAAACATCACGCCAGACCAATAATAATCATTTATTGATGGTTACAAAATATATCACATTAAATAACTACATTAGAAAATCTAGTTATCTAACAAGTCATTCAATGATCATTATTTACTTTGCGTAAAAGGAAAGAGAAAAGAAAAGAAACATCGTATTCAGAACTGAATATTTCCACCATATTTCTAAATATTCCACTACTTAAGGTAATGAAAAATGTAACTGTTTTGAACAAACAAAAACCGCATAGCAGTCCCTGTCCGTTTTGAAGCACCATCATGCACTGGTCTAGATGAGTCGGTTTTGAAAACGCCTGTCATTCAGTAGTTGAATTGTATTCAGTCAGCCCCATTACGATGTTTCTTTGATAGGTTCATACCATTCAAATAAAAAAAAAAAAAATAGTTGGGTGAGATTGAAAAACTTTGTGGGACATGAGAACTCACGAATGCGTTGCATATTCATCGCCCCCTCCCTCCCCCCCAAAAAAAAGTAGCTAGCTGAGGCTTGATACATTCTATTAACAGGGCCTTTGGTTTCAAACAAGTACTTTGGTGAGCCTGTGTTACAAGCTTTGGGAGTGCTGCTGCCAAAACTTTGGAGAGAACAACTGGTTGATACATTTTCAGATGCTAGTACAGCAGAGTATACCAGGAGCCTTAGTAGGGCAGGGATGGATAGCTGGTCAACTAGCTGACTTCACTCTGGGTTCTTCTGTCCATAATCATCTGGGATGATCATACCATGCTACCATCTACTCTGCCATACATTTACCAAGTTATGTTCTTGGAACTGAGTTAAGCTGGTTTTAGAAGTCTTAACAGACTAGGATTGCTGACGGTGTACCCTCTTTGTTGTCACTCCCCTGCAGCATCTCCCAGCAGAATTGTACACAATTTGGCATACTGCACATATTCCCTCACCTCACATTGGTATCAATCACAATTATTCTGTCAACCCTTTTGTTCTTTGGAGAGATACCGTTAACTGGAGTGTCTTGACTCAATGGTGATTATTGTCTGGGTACTCGGACACATCGGGTAATGGAAAGGCAGCTAAGGTGCATCCCATCCTAGGACTTAACCATCATGATCTGGCTCAGCATTAAAAAAAAAAGTGACAGCAATACAGGGTTGGGTCAGCAGAGAAGTTCTCACGTATCAAGAGCACTGTCGAGGCTCTAACTCTTAGCAGGGTCATCTTCTCCCGATTAAGATTAAGATAATTTTCCATTTTCCAAAAACTGTTTTTTGGATAAACGAAATCTTCTCCAACTTATTCAACCAATCATAAATGTATTTACCAATTGATAGTAAATTCATTTCTAATGGTACCGAAAGAAAAATTTCGTTAAATAGCATCAACTAACCGGATACTGTGGATGTTGTAGCCCTTCAAAATGCGATTCAGCGTTGTGCAAATTTTAGTTTATTTTTCCCAACAGCAGAATAATCTCCACTTTTTCTTGTAATCTAAGAGAAATTTTTATGATATGCACAGCAAGTTGAAGAACATAAAAAAAAACTTTTAAAGTGATGGTGTTTAAGATGTTGATAATTTATTAAATCATTTCATTTTTTAAATTATTATTATTTACATTTGCTTATGAAACATATATTTCTTTAAGTTTGCATTTTGGGAGACAGACCGTAAAACAATGTGTGTTAACATATTTGTTATTTTCAAGAGTTTTACCAACCTCAAATTATTTTATAGTCATGTCTTCTAGAATTAGGTGTATAGGTGGATAATTTTTATAATTACATTCCTGCATTCAACTCATAAGCAATATCATATTAACTCAGAAAAAGTATTCCTCTTTCATGAAAGCTTTTTTAACAGTTTATAACATTTAACGAAGCTCAGACAATCAAATTCCAGTCCGTAATATTTGTTGTGTGCTTGTCTAGAGAAACAGTATTAATTATTTATGTTAAATTTTGGTGGCTTGCTACTTGGAAGAATTTACTAAATTCCAAAATATTATGTAATAATGGAAGTAGCTTTGATTGTAAAATTCAATCATTGAAACAATTATTAGAATTTGTTGAATCGTAAGGGTTGACGAGCATCTGATCCTAAGAGATCAGGTAAACAAAAATAAAAGATTAATACTTTAAAACTTAAACATAACATTAATGTGTTTTTTATCTTTATAGTGTTTCATAACACTCTTAGATTAAAAATATAAAAAATTAGTTCAATTTCCACCTTTTCAGGACCAACCTGTTGAGAGAGTAATTGGTTTTGTAATGTTTTCTTTTATGAAACAATCAACTTTAGTAAATAATTTATTTTTTTTTCTGAAAAGTATGTTTTGTGTGAAGAAGCTTCCATTCATAGCCCAAGTCCTGGGTGAGCCATGCTTTACAACCGCAATGAGCTCCAGCGATTTAGAACCACTGTAAGTGTAGATTAAAGGGATAGTTGTCAAACGTGATGTACAATGGCTAGAGATAATAAATATATTGCTCTTGCTGTCCTACAGAACCGCATTTATTAGCTTCCTTATAGCCAACTCCAGACAGTCTGTAAATAAGCATGAGCTCTACAATAGTTATTTGAAGGCTTGGTGAAAGTAAGCTCATTTCTCGACTAGAAAGGTGACTTTTCACACGTCAGCATCTTGCTAGGACACTTGGAACACTGGGCGATTGTTCCCTTCATACATGAGCGCTGATTTGGTTTGTGGCAAACAGATGCCTGGGACCGTGTGTGGAGAAGATATAGAGTACACTGCTTCATGTGGCCTATTCAAAAATGTTCTGTTATGATACGTTGGTACCGAACTGATCTTTGACTGAAGTACATTACGAAATTGTTCTGGAAGTTGTGGACTCATTTGCTCCATCAATTGGGGACAACGTAGAGTTTAATGTATGATTACGTACGACCTCATATAGCTTGAGTTGTCACCCATAATTTGGAGGATATAGGGATTATCACAATTTTTTGGACAGCACATTCTCCTCACTACTCCCATAAAACACTTATGGGACACAATTCATGCTTTTGTGAACTTGAAAAAAAACTTTTTAAAACCTAAATTATGACCACTAAACCTGTATGGATTTATATAGAATTTACTAACATCATAGAAAACATTTAAAGAATGTAACAGTTTGTTTGACATTATCTTGTTTAGAACCATTGCATTTTGAATGATTTTTAGTCGTCAGCCAGGGAAGGAAAGAGTCTTTTTTAGACAACCTGTTTTTATGTTTGCATTACATAACCCAATGTTTCTCTCTTATTCTTGTATTTACTACTGGCACCCTATTTTAGAATGTGATGAAGACACGATTCATGTCACATTCTTTTAAGGTGTGTGATAGAGACAAAATTCGTGAAAATTTATAATTCAAGCAGCAAATTGTATTAAAATTTAAAAACTCTGATCTTTTCTTCCCTGGCTGAGTCCTTGACTAATAATCAACAAAACTGGAAAACAATACTTATTCTGTTAGTGAACAAGCATAACGTCAATTTATATATATATTTGGTCTGTACTATTTGCCAGATATTTGTGGAAAAGAAATGAAGATCGCTAAAAATTCAGAAGTTAAAACTCCTGCAAAGGTGAGCAGTTTATTATTATTGTATTATCTTTTTTACCAATAAAAAAAATGTTTTTTTGATATGTTTAAATTTCATTTACAGAGGACTCCTGCAAGAAAAACAAGCTCAATTAAAAAAACAAAAGTAAGCCAAATACTCATGTCATAAATTTGAAAAACAAATTTAATTTTATTTGTCATCTATTGGATCTGTGTATATTTTTCACTGTGCAGCAACTAGAGAACAAATGTAAGACCAGTTGGAGTCCGTTGAGGTTGTTATGCAAATCTTCATTGGCAATTTTAAAAGCTTTTATGTTTCATTCGATGCTGATGTTTATTTAAACAACATATACTTTTGGTAGAAATGGTGTAACCATCGCTACATTTCTTGTTACCAAGTGTGGTAGGTTTAACATACAATTATGGGCTTAGTGGTGAAAGTTAAACAGTATAGTATTTATTTTAATAATTTTACTTTAAATGTTGTTGTTCCGATTGCAGAATTTAATGAATTTAGTTGTGAAATGTAAGCTGTTTACATAAGTAATTAACTTAATTCATTGCATTTTCCCCAAAATTTGTTCTCATAATACGTTTGTTAATTTTAAAAAAGGTTTATGAGAGTTCTTGTTAAGAAGGTACTACTTAAATAAATGCAATTTTTATTATTAGTTTTATAAATTATGCATTGAAAAATTGCCAAAAAGATTTAGAACAAATGCTTCTTCAGTTGCTGTGGGAAAGAATAAGGTGGTTAATTTTAATTTTTTTAATTTTATTTTTTCTTAATTACTTATGGTTTTTATTTATGATATAACTGATAATTTCAATAGGATTTTGTGTCAATAATATTGTTGGTGTCAATCTGGAATTATTTAATTTTTGTGTCTATTTTTAAACGGTTATCTTCCATTTAACAATTTGCTAAAAACTAGAGCGGATTTATAATCTATGCATAATAATATTAAGGTAGTTTTAAGTAGTGTATAAGCAGGTGCGATTGGCTGTAGGCTTAGTTGGGTACAGAGTTTTTGATAAATCGGTGTAGAGAATGGGGAGACAAGTGCGACATATTGACAACGAACATGTGGGTCGGAAAAGCGTTCCTTGCCTTTTGCCAATTTTCGGCATCTACTCTCCATCGCTTCTTCGGGGCTGGGAATCTCATTGTATGTCTGTGCCAACTCTCTTTACGAGTTACTTCGCTTACCCATTTATTATCAGCGGAAATGAGAGTCAATCTACAAACTTCGTGGATCATCTCTTCATTCCAACATCTAGCTCCATCTTTTCTATTTCCATCCGGCCTGCAGCATCTTGGGCACTGTCACTCGTTCAGATCATTCCTTTTTATTGTATATCTATTAGTTACATTAATATCTTCTTTTAGTTTTATATTGTTAATTTTATTACCATAATAGACCTGTGTTATTGCAAGCAGTACTAATTGTTCTCAAGTAAATTTATCGTATATGTTTATATATTTTTAATTACAACTTGTATTAACATTATAACTCATTTTATAAACTCAATCCTGCTCTCGTTATTAGCAAATTGTTGAATTAATATTATATTAATATGGTTCAGGAATTGGTTTGTGTGAAGACATCACTGGGAAAGGGGTCATTTGTGGAAAACCGGCAAAAATACATTAGAGTTGTGGATATCCTAAATCTTGTGGAGCCCTGATTTGCACAAATATAATTTTGCACATTTAATTGCACTCATAAATCTATTGTCAATATTATACAATTTCAAACTTTTTTTTTCATTTGAAGGAGAAAAATAACTTTAATAAAGTTAAAAATAACTTAAACAAGAAAGGAAATGAATTAGAGCAAAATCAAGAAGAGAAAATGGAAGTTTCATCAGACGAATATGAGGTAAGAGTGTTCAATTAATTTTAAACAGATTTGTAGGAATACTTTATAGAAAACTAAGGGCTCTGCTTCGCTCGTCTTGCAAAAGAAGCTGGCAAGTGCTACCTGCTGTAAGGTGACCTGTGGGTTGGCAAGCAGAACCCTGCTAATTTTATATCAATTTTTTTTATTAATAAAAAAGAGTAACTCCAAATAAATAATCTCAAAAACTTCCACGCCTCTCGATTTTTGGCGATTAGTAAAAAATAACTTGTATACTACACCAACGCTTCATCTAAAACAATATTTTCTTTTCATTCTGTTTTAATGTCCATCTTTATCATACTACATAACATTGTCCATGTATAAATATTTTTTTGGAATTTACAATCAAACCTATTTTCTTAAAACTTTGTCCTTGTGACTTATTGTAAATATATGTGTGGTGTTTAGTGACCGTTGACCGTGCAATGTAGGTTCTGTCATATTCTCTTTCTATTCCATTAAAATTGTCTTCAGCCAAACTTTTTTAATATTATAGAGATTATTACTTTGCAGGTTGAAAAGATTGTTGGCCGTAGGGAAAAGAGTGGAAAAATTGAGTATAAAATCCGCTGGAAAGGCTATAGTCCAAGCGAAGATTCATGGGAAGAAGAGTCCAATCTTAACTGCAAAAAGCTTATTAATGAGTACTTAATTTCTACAAAGAAGGACAGCTCTGAGACCACAAAAAAATCTGAAATTTTAGAGGTAACTATTTTATTGCAAGTAATGAGCTCGGATTAGAATTTACCATTTAATAATTTGCGTGTACATTAGGTCGAAGAGATTACAAATCATAGAACACACAATGGGATAACACAATATAAAATCCGCTGGAAGGGACAGAGTTCTGAACATGATGTTTGGAAAAACGAATCTGACCTTAATTGTAACGAACTGATTGAGAAGTACTTATCGCAAAAAAATAATGTACAAAATACAGAATCTGTGTCAGAAGATGAAGAATGGGAGGTAAGACAAGAAAGCTAAGTTCAACGTCAGTTGTCAATAATTCAAACTGATTTCAAGATTGAAAAAATTATCAAAATGGACACTCGTAAATCGGGGAAAACCAAGTTCCTGGTACGATGGAAAGGGTTCACTTCTAAGGATGACACCTGGGAGCCTGAGGAAAGTTTAAAGGGCACAGAAATTCTTGAAAATTTCCTTGCTAAGGAGGAAAAGGTAATAATACATAAAATAACTTGGCTTATAAAATGTATGTATAAATGTATATTTTACATTTAATAGTAACAGTTTTGATAACAGAAACTCCCATTACTGACAGAACATGATTTTACTACCTAGGCTATACAGCTTACACAATTGGCCTGTACCGACATCAATTTTTATTCGCAAAAAACCTTTTCTTATCATTTCTTGATACTCTGGTCCTCGATGTACCTGTGGTGGCAACTTTAACATGAATCGCTCAAGCTGAGTGTGTCTAATCAGTGAGGTCACAACTTATACACTGTTCTTACCCAAACCAATTTTTCCTTCCTATTGCTGTCACAACCAGCCTACCTCCCTACAACCTGACCTGCTTAATTTCTTTATTTGCTTCCGTATTAGTTCCTTCTATACTGATACTTATACCACTCTTTATTCAGATCATAGCCCAGTGGCATATTCACCCAAATATAAACCCATATTGGCCCACATTAATAAAAGGAACATTTAACTGGGAACTATTTTGAAGTATTCTTGAAAACAAATTGAAATTAAATGTACCCTTAAAGACACCACACCACCTAAACAATGGTGTAGAACAGCTTAATTAACTATACAACGAAGTATCTGGCATTTGAATCCATACTTGGCACCCCTTGGATCAACTATACCTTATCATCTACCAATACATATAAAAACAACTTAAAACACTAGAGTTGAGCAAGAGCCTGTTGGCACTGGTCCCATTACTCCCCAATAACTCATGGATCAGACAGATCATGTGCTAAATGTTAACCCATCTCCAAGCACAGTGGCATCAGCCATGAAACCTTCCACACCCAGACATATTCACTCCACCAGTACAACAAACTTCTACTTTTCTTTTCCTCCCAAACCATTTTGTCAAGCAGAGGCCATCTGTAACCTCCGGGAAACAAAAAGTCTTGGTTATGATCTAATTACATACTTCAAAAATTTATCCCATCTTCCAAAAAAAAAAAAAAAAAAAAAAACACAATTTTCATAATATATCTCTTTAGCACTGTCCTTCGTACTACCTACTTCTCTACCCCAATGATAATTCTCTTCAGTAAAGGTTATTCTTAGACCAAACAAACTGACTTATATCCTAGTTGTTACAGACCAATCAGTCTTTTACCTATAATCAGGAAGAATCTCAAAAAAGTGCTGTTGCTACACCTTTTTAACAAAGTTCCATCCCATGTTTTCCTAATCACGAATTACCACTTAACTATCCATCGAACTCTATACATACAATGGCCTCCGCCCCCCAAGGTGAAACAGTACCCTGGTCATATCTCAGGTATTTGATAGAGTATAGGGTATGACACCGAGGGCTTCTAGCTCAGGGGCATCCTATCATCTACTACATTCTTGATACTAAAATCACTTTCGAACTGTCCCAAACACACTTTTTCCTCCATTTACCCGATTCTTACTGGTCCTCAGGGGAGTGTTCTTGCTCCCCTCATCTACACAATCTATGGCTGATCCACTCACCTGAACACTCAATTTTATATTTGCTGATAAAGACCCCCTTTTAGAGTTTCACATAATTTAAAAAATCATTTACACACAGTCAAATGTTAGGTCTGCCAATGGAGAATCAAGGTTAATAAAACTAAATCTAACTTACATATATTGTTTTCACTCTTAACAAAAAAATTTATATTTCACTAATCTTACAATCCCTGTTTGCGAACCACATATGATACTTTGGACTGTACCTCGACAAACAATTACATGGAATCCCCATATGAGATTCAAGCATGAAAATTTAAATACAAGATTCAGATTGCTAAAAAGGCTACTCAAGGCTCCTTTTTATGTCTCTAACCATTCGTACTGACTTAAAATTTCATTCATATCCAATTTAGCCCAATTTTGTTACAAAAATTTTCATTCTAAATTACCTGAACACTCAAACCCCTTAATCTCCAAATTGCCTTCCTCAGCATTAGCTGCCAACCCTCGTTGGAGACTGAAGCGACATTGGCCATGTGGCATCTTAGCTGCCTAACAAAGGATAGTTGCCAAGTGATCACCACTCTGTTTGTGAACCAACGGCTCCGATCACTGGATGCCCATTTTTGTGTGCATGTTCACACAATATAATAACAATTTAAATATTTTTGCTTGTTGCATATTTAAAGTATAGTTGTAAATAAATAACTTAATTTTACAAAATTTATACATTTAATAATTTATTTCAGATTAATAAATCTTTAACTGAAACTAAAACAAGGTCAAGGAAAGCTAAGTAGTCAGTGTTAATCTTAGAGAACCCATGCGCTTACTTCACTTACATATGCCACCTCTTGAGTGACAATGTTTTATATTTTAAAACTGTTATTTTGTTTTTAATATAACTGAAGATTAAAATAAAGAAAGATTTTATTTGGCATTCAAGTACATAATCATTTGAGTCTTTTTCCCAACTGGTCACGCCCTTGATTTTGGTGCCTGGTCCTCCAAAATTAGATAAAACGTTTCAACGATAAAGGTGTACCTCTAATGTATTGAAGACTGTAGCTGACCTAATTTAAAGTGATAAGTGGTCCAGTGGAGATTGAGATCCGCGAGGGGAAGGCAAAGAGCCAAACAACGGTAGGGGCAGATACAAATAGGTATGCGTGGACAGGTAAGACGAGCGAGAAGAGTGTCAGAGAAAGGAGGCAAACAAGAGGGAACAAGGAATACCTTTTTTCCTGGTGGTCTCTACTCATTCCAGTACATTGATCCACATAAGAGTTGGAGTTAGGAGGACGGATGACAAGATACGACTCCCACCAAGTCAGACTGGTGTGGACTTATTTTTTCACTGTTAGTTGCAATACTACAATTGTTAATTGTCAATGGTTAACTAAATTGATAACTTCAATGTTAATGGTCATTCATACTCACTCATCCTTAACTACATTCTTTTTTATATACATGCCATTTAGTCAGTTAGGGTGGTGGGGTACCGTACCCAATATTCTGCCATCGGCCCAATCACTCATTCATGCCAATAAATACTTTCATTCTCAACACATTAGGGAAACCAAACAATCAGCATTATTTGTTTCCTCCAAGAATTGAAACATAAGACCTATATACTCGCTGCCTTGCTCAAGCACAATTCTCATATCAAGCGGCATTCCTATAAAGAGCCAAGGAACTGTGCCTTCAATTAGGTGGAACAACTTTTCTCTGCATACTGGACCCATACATGGGCTTTTGCCCAAAACTAAGTGTGGCATGTGCTGTATACCATGAGGTCCATGATCGTTACTCTGCACTGGTAGTGTTTAAATGGCGGAATTGTATACAATTTGGCATGCTCTTGATGTGATTCAAAATGATGGTGGCTGTGCTCATGTTTAGTTTTTCTTTGTTTCCTTCTCTCTTTCGCCACTCTGTTACCTTGTCTGTCTCTGCTTGCCTATATCTGTCCGCCCCCACCGATCTAACTTTATTTATTGCCTATGTTCTCAATACAGGCGACCAGCCCTACCCCATGACTTCCATCACTCTCCTAGCAAGCACTCTGGATAAAGTTTTGGTTTGGAGAAAAAAGCAAATTCAGTTGTTACTGCCAAGCTTTCGACTTTAGTTTAAGGTCAACATCAGAGCAAAACAATTTTAAATAGGTCTACAGATTTTTTCCTACTTTAAAAAAGTTTTTTACAGGCAATCTTAAATTTCCTTAAGACCGACTCAGTCCCTAACATTGCTAAGTTTTTTGTTTTTTTTTCTCCCGCTTCCTTAATCCAGAATATCTGTGAGAGAGTGGTTGATATCACTTAACAAGGAGACATTTAAAACTCTCCTAAGTTAGCAACAGTCCAACATTAGAGGTACAGCTTATTTCCAAAATAATTGTAATTTGTCCAACCCCTAACATTGAAAAAATTTTCTTTTTTTTTCTGTGAAGTCCCAAAATCAAGGAGAGGAACAGTCAGGTGTAGCAGAAGTTCTGAGTTTGAGTTTGTGGTGGGGTCCATTTCACCACTGCATTTTTTCTTCTTATTTTTATCTCTGCTCCATCGAAGGGGTTCACTATTTTTCCCACTGATAAAATAGTGTGATGCCCAGTTAATGTGGTTTTCGTTTCCAAGAATCTCCCTTTTACTAGTGAGTGCCAGTGCAAATTTGTTTATCAGAAAGGGAAAGGCGTCTGTGAGTAATACTTAACAACTGTAATGAAAATAAGGGAGAGAAGGAAATACAAGACTTTTTAACTAAAAAAAACATGATTCCCTTTATTACAATAATAATGTGATAAACAAAGTTATTTCAATTTTTATATGTTCGTGTGACGAACTAAGAAATAATATTTTTCTGTAAACCAGACTTTGTGACTAGACACACATAATAATAAATTTTAAATGAATCTTTTATACTACACTTTTTTTCATATTAATTTGTAACATATAAATGTGGAAATAACAAGCAAAATATTTACAAAAAAACTTCATTGGTAAAGATTATACAAAAGGTAGAAAGGGTAGAGGAAGACAATAGGATTATATATATTTGTTTGTTTTCTTTTTAAACCCAACTGGACAAGTGCAAATATGTAAAAGTTTCGTCAAAAAGGAAACATTTGAGCCTAGGGTTTTATAAATATAGGCCTAAGAAGAAGAATATTCAACAATATTTCTTTGGCTTCAAAAATCACTTATCAAAAATAAAAAAGTAACCTACAGATAATCCTTAAATTAAGCCTGAAATTATGGTCGAAGACAATTATGACTTGTCCTATGTAATAACATTAATTTATCAAACTTATATGAAGAGAAAACAAAATTTAAATAACAGAATTGCTAAAATAAAATCAACTCAAAAGAAATTATTTTCCCCTTAAATATGTCTTTCAAATAAATTTGTTTTTCATTGATTATTCTTATATTTACATTTAACAGGAAAAAGAATTTACATAAATACAATTTACATCAGACTAAGTGACAATCATTTTGACTTCAATAAATCGATTAATTACCAAAGAAATGACTACTTAATAACTAGATAAATATATGACATGAAAATAAAACTAAACTTTTAATTGCAATAGCTGACAGTCATGAAGTATGTAGTTTTAATTACAAAAAGTGGACCTATGTATCTTATTTCAGTGAACACAAATAAATAAATATAAAAATCAAGTGGTCATTTCTTTAGCAATAATTAATTTAATTAGTTTTTATTAGGTAGAAGATAGTAAGTCCCATTCATCTATCATGGTTTACTATCTTCTTACTACAAAAACTATTAATATTGGCAATAATTTCATTTTCTCGTGTTCATATGATGATAAAAAAAAAGCACTTCCATGAGTCAGTATACACATCATACTTTTTCTAACATTTACAAAATAATATAATTAATAAAAGGAACTAACTGCTTCCGCAAAACAATGACTAATCATGACAACTATCATGACCTGAAAGTGCGAATCACATCACGAATGACAGCTCTGCAAAGGGGACAGTGTCCTCCGCCCTTGCCTCTCCACTGCTGTACCGAACATTCGTAACACATACACATGTGACCGCAGGTGTACAGGACTGAATCGACTATCCTCTCGTAACATACAGAACAATCGGACGACTGTGAGACGGTTATGCTGTTTTCGGCCCATTCCCGGATACCTTCACTCGAATCAATGGTCGAATACGATGTACCACTTACAGGCTGTAGAGCAAAAAAAAAAAAAAAAAAAAAGAAATAATAATTTACATCATCCTTGTTATACAAAAAAAAAATTGACTAAAACGTTTTGATGATAATTACCTCGACGTAAGTGGGGCTATATGAGATATGAGCTGTCTGGTGATGGTTTCCTGAATAGGCTGAGGAATTGGTCCCAGTTGGTGGTGGCAAGTTGACGACAAGAAGGGTACCTCCTCCGACACCCGGCGCAGTCGCCACTGTGACAGGCCTGCACCGCTCAGGAGTCTGTACTACTGAATTCGAAGGGACAGGTTGGACTGCTCTTGGAGGCGAACAACCTAAAAACAGAAGGAAAAATTATGTTAAATATGACTAAAATATAAAAAATTTTAAGATCCAAGATTTAAAATTTTTATGGTTTAGTGCAAATGCTCTAAAATCGGTAGATTCTGTTTAAATTAATAATTTGATAAGATTCATATTGCTTTATTTTTCGCATATAAGCACATACCGAATAAATTAAATTGTTAAAATAAGGGATTCTTTAAAAAAATCCATATTAATCACGATGGCTCAAGTAGTTAGGGCAGCTGCGTATTGAGCTAGTCCTGGGTTTGAATCTCGCTCGTGACACTAATTTTTCATCTCAACCAAAAATCTTACAAAAAGAATAATTAATTCCCCCAAAAAATTCTCCTTGTTTATCTAGTTTTAAATTTCCGTTTTGGCCTATTGTTAGAAAGGGAGAGCCGTAACGGAAAATAGTCTCCCCTCACCATCAAGAACTTCCCCTTTCCGGACCGGATTTCAAATACAATAGAACTTTTGGGAACGCAAAAAAGGTGCATAGTGTTCTTCCCTTTTCCTAAGGCAGAAGGAGTATCGTATTATTAAGCCGATTTTCGGGCTGGAAGGCAAATTTTACTGACAAAACTAGCTAAACTTGTCTCACACCTTGATCACACTGTTAAAAAAATATTTATATATTTTTTATTGTAAAAGGTGTGCAAGTTTATTTAAAAAACGAAATTTAAATAAATGATACTTACTTTGTGAAGAATGAGGTATGGATCCTAGTATTCTGATCTTTTTCGTAGACCCGTAGATGTCTAGGAATGCCCATAACGTTTGGGACTGATCTATGTGCATGAGGGAAATCGGCTGTCCTCCGTTTTTGCTCATTTGCACTTCACCAGAGGTGGTTATGCAGAAGGCGAGTTCGTCACCCCTCCGCGGTCCTCCTGCGACATCCTTGTTGACTACCCAGTACTCCCGTCTATCCAGAAGAAGGTCTGCGTCGTCTGGGAGGTCGTGCGGTGAGAGATGTGCCGGGTCGCAGGAGGTCAGGCCAAGAGCGAGGGCCCCGAGGTACATGTGATCGGTCGCGAGAACCTGCACCACGATCTTTTCTCCGAGCTGAATCGGCCTCGCCGTGAAGACGTACCCTTGTGCGAATTCCGTCTCGTACCGGCTCGCTATACACCTATCGTTGCTCAAATGTATGTTCCTCCCGCGGGTCCGGTGGAAAGGTAGAGGGCTGAACTTGGTCGAAGGGTTCTGGTATCTGAGAGGAGGAGGCGTGGGTTCGACGGACGGAGCTTCGACGGCTATCTGTGGAGACGTCTGTATGCTCATGCTCGACATCTGTGGTACTATAAATCTCGCGGGGTCTTCTTCGACAGCCAGGCGTCGCGAATTGTTCAATTGTTCTCGAGGGTCTAGAAGTTCGATGGCCGTCGTGTTGCCGTAGATGTCCACCATGGCCCACAACTGGCCCCGAGTTTCGACACCGCTGAAGAACACTCCTTTTTCTTCGCCGTTTATTCCGAAATGAACGTCTCCCGCAGCGGTCAGATAATAGAAAAGCGTTGAGTCTCTCTCGCACATCCTCTCCGAGAGGGCTTTGGCCCAATATCCGGGTTTGTTCGTCAAATCCGGACAGGCATACTTCGGTAAATTGTACTGGAGTACGCTCGGGTCGTTGCTCGTGAAGCCGAACCTGACGACACCACTCCAGCTATCCGATACGTCCACTATCCTCAAGCAGATCTGAAATACGATCTCAATTAGATTCGGATCTGTGCTGGGTTTCATAAGAAGCCAAAGTATCCACTTTCAATCTTAAGCTGTGGTTTAATCCTTACTTCAAACTACTTTATAACTTTTTGTTAACGAATAAACAGTTACACCACATTATCCTTAATATTGTTGATTATTTAAAACTATGTTGACAACTTTCAGAATTGTCGCCATAGATAAATTACTTCACGTTACCATCCAGGTTTAATCAACTCAATGGGATGTATCAAATAAGTAAAGACCGGATTCCCGTGCAAATGCATCTTTTTATTGCTAACTGCGATTGAAATGAAACACGAAACCAAGACAACAATTCGAATAATGAAAAGGTCGTTCTTTTGATGCAACAAGTTTTGCAAGTTTTCGCGTTATTGCTACAAATTGCACATTTTTACGGTTTACCGCACAAAATGGCGTTTTTTATAAGTGTTAGTGTTTATTATATTTTAAGAATGAAAACACCTTGAAAAGAGATCATTTTTATTTGTCGATAGTATTGTGTAAACGAATTGAGTGTAAAATCATTTTTGTAACGCGCTTCATTCAAATTTTCAACTTCCGATATCTACAATTTTCGAAGGAATTGTTGCAACATCAGATGACATCAACCCTCGGGATGTTTTAGAAAATATAAACCCATCGGATTCGAATGTAGGGCCACGCAAGAATATAATAATAACCGTTAAGTTAGAAGTATCGAAAGTTTTTAAAAGTGGTAGCTACAGGACTACAAGAAACCAACGACCGATGGTAAAATTGTTTTTAAAGAAAAAGGAAGGCCGAATATTCGTTATTTGATGGTTAGTTTATACACTTTAAAAATGCCTTTATTGTCGTTATCTAGTTATATTTTTTAAACGGAATTGTATTTTTGTGCATATTTCGTTTAAAAAATGAGAAAAATAAACACCAACCTAAATAATGTTTAAGACAATTATTAATTTCAATAGGAGGTAAATAAAATTTGTAATGTGTTAAATTGGATTTTGTACCATTTTTGCACGTTTAACAGGTTTTTACTGCACGAAAATCAGGTCTTTAAAATCGCTTTATCAAAAAAAAAAAATCATAAAATATAACTTAAAAATCTTCAACTATAAACGTTTAACTTTGTCAACAACGTCTATTGTAAGGTAAAAAAAAATGCGCCAACGGAACGGGAATTTCTATTAAAACGTCCCTCCGAGAATAAATGCACAATACATACCTTTTCTGCGATTTTCACTGGACGGGCTGAAAAGCAAACTCCTTTGCAGAAGCTTTCCGTTCTCCTCGCAACGGTTCCGTCTCTGCTGATGCGGACGTTATCCCCGTGGACACGGTGAAATAACAGAGGAGGTAAATTGTTTGTCGCATTATTAGCACTGCTTTCACCCTTGCCTGCTGGGAAAAAACGACGAAATTAATATTTTATACTATATAATTATATATTAAGAAAATTTTCTGTTTGAATAAAATAAATTGAAAAAAAAAATGGGGTTCCAATGTAGAAATTGGACTTTGAACTGCCAATTCGAGCGAATCAGAGCTCAACGGACTTGTGAGGTGAAACTCAAGAAACCATTGTTTAAAATACCATGCACGCAGGAGCAAAACGGGTGTAGGCCGCAGAAGGCGTTCACCATGTGGTTCTGAGGGCAGAATCAGATACGCACTGAGGTAAAGGAGCCCAAAGAAAATAAGACAGAGAGAGAGAGTGAAAGAGAGAAACCTTGAAGTCGACTCGGCCGTGCAACGTCCTTTTAGGACTGCCGTTCGACGATTCCGTCAACAGGCGGGTGACGAAGGTCCTTCCTATAAATTTTAAAGCCCGGAAACTAATTGGGCCCTCGGAGCCGTTCAAAAGGCGTCTTTGTCGAAAGCGGTTATAATCGGACATGATTACTGATTAGTCTTACCTTTTTTTTCTCTGTCCACGACTCAACCGTTTGACGTACTGAAAAGGATTCCTGTCACTGCCATATCTCACATTCTGGTCGGACACAATGGGGCATGAGGGAAACAATAGACGGGTGGAAAATAGTGTTATTTTCCTAATTTGACACGCGTAGTGTGAATTGACCCACAATTAACGCCGACAAGTTATGTATTACTTGATTTAAATTTTCACAGTGGGAAATACGCAAAGGGCAGATGTCCTTCTTGGCACATGGGCATTCCCACGGGGACTCTAAACCCGCCGGAAAGCGGTGACGCCCCCATGTTCAAAAAAAGGGGGAGAGGCCCAGATCCGCGATGATGATTCACCATTCTTTCTGCCCGAGGATTAAAACTCGATTTGGCGTAACGCACAATCATCCTGAAATTCCGCGAACTGACGTCAACGATCATGATTACCATATGCTGTTTCTGGTTAAAAAACTTATGAAATATACGTCACTATTGTTATAAATTATTATAACGATCTGGAATTTTTGATCAGTCAATTAATTCAGATGGATCAAACTAAAACTTAAAATTTCGTAAAAAGATATTTCGTGACGTGTATTCTTACAATGTTTATACGAAGAAGGATTTGTGTTTGTTTTATCAGTAGCTTGTTAATGTACTTTAGCCGTATCACCAAACGCAAATCTTAAATTAGAACGGATTATTGTACCTTCCAGCCAGGCGTAAAAACAGATTTCAAGCAAAAGCTACTTGCCCGATAATTAAAGAGCGCAAATTTTTTCAACTGGCCAGGCTTATTCACGGTTTTCTATAAAATCGAGCGTACAAATGCAATCTATCGTGATTATAAAAACAATATAACAATAAAAATATTGGACAGTCTGCACATTATGTCTTTTTGAAGTTTTGATTTTATCTGTTCGTCAATTCTCAATTTTTCCTAGGAATTTTCATTTCAATTTTGTATGGATGACCCAACGTCAGAATTTACAGATTTGTAAACAAGGTTGATTTGTGAAATTGTTTATGTTTCTAGCATTAACAACCTAAGAAAAATTGTCATGATAATACCTTGTAAGATGCTAATTTAACTTTATATCACTGATTCGACAGCCGTGGCAATGGAAGCGGGTGGGCCATTTCTACAATTACTGGGAAGAAGTCGATGTACTCGTGCCCCATGGAACTTCTTTCTATTGAAGTTTCCTTTTAGTAAAAAATATTTTCGTATGACACATCTCATTTCAATTTGCTTTACTTGCATTATTCATTGTTAAATATTTATTTTCTTACAATCAACCTTTACACTAGGTCAATGATAAATGATTTCGTTAACCATTGGAGTAGTTTGGCCAAAATCGTCAGAGCGTACTCTTGCCAAACAGCTCATCAAAAATAAAAAGTGCAGACATGATAAGAAAAGTGTAAACATTATTTAGGCCAATTGAAAAATCTGAGCGGTAGGCGGACGACTAAAACGGTCAGGTGTAATGACCCATAAATCATCCCACCAACACTTTCTCGAAAAAAATTACAAATAAAAGATTTATTCGTTGATTTGTCATATTTTCCGAGAATTTCCAGATGAAGGGTTTTATTTACTGACTGTATTTATCAGGGGATATTAGAACCCTCGGAATTGATATGGGGAGGCGAAAATGCGTTTTTGCAAAATTTGGAAGCAAGAGGCACCAAGCATTCCATCCCGGTGCTTCTTAGGTCCGGCTTAATTAATTTTTTTCCACCGAAATCTGACTGTTTGGTCGATAAGTCGCGAGGGTGGTCGGTTCATTGATTGGAAGCAAATTTAACGACTTTCTCGCCCCCGGGAATAAAGCGGCCCCGCAGGAAGGGGGAGCGTGGGAAAGAAGCGTGAGGTAATTACACACAAGGATTAAAAAAAGCCCGTTACTCCTTTCGCCGTCTTGGGACGTATCGAACCGTGGGAAAGTGAAATGGAAAAATAATTTTTGTGTTAACTTGCCTAGGCCAAGGCGTTTCTTGACTTTCTTGAACATCTTCATCTTAGACGAGGGTGGCTTGATGTCGAAAGCCGACGTGACCCCCATGAATGAGCACAGCACTGGACACTGAAATGACTTGACTCGAAGAGGGAGCTTCAGCTGAAGACTAGTACCTCTTCTGTTGAAGGACCGAACGAAGACTGACTGGTTCTTGGGGGGCACGCGACCCATCGACGTCGGGAGAGAGGAGGGGCGTACCATCTGCCTTCGGGCAATACCCCCACTAATCCTATCCCTCCTACTCCGCTAATATATCCAAGATCCTACTACCCCACCGAGTACACATGTCTGCCCTATTGATTGACTTTGTCTCTATTAATTTTATGAAGCGTGACATTTATCCCTTATCCAGTAAACATGTTTATAATTAAATTTAAAGGCTAATTTTTATAGCAGGTACTTTTAGAAGAATTAGCTAGTCGAGCCGAAGGTAATCAATAAGTTAGACAATAGCTTTTCAGTCTGACTATTGGGCTATCATCACTGCTATCTTCCGTCGCGACCAGTCTCCTCCAAGGCATTAAAGCGTTTTATACACATGTCATACAGATGTCTTAGGGTCATTCCACCACAGTCCTATGCCCTAACAGTCGGAAGTATCGTGTTAAAAGTTAGTTGATTTCTACGGCTCACTGCGAGTTTTACTACTTTTCTTGTTTTGCCCATTTTGCGGCCTGGAGACGTTTCAGCGCCTCGATCTGTTACCGTCTGTTTGTTTTCATATGAAAACTAGGTCGATAACCTACTATATAAAACGTTTAATTACATCACCGCAAACATAGATCTCTGGTCACATTCACTCTCCCAGAGTATTCGATATTCCTCAAGGCGGTGTTGAACCCATTCTATTCTCATTAGTAAGTTATTTTTACTTTCCAGATGTAACACACTCACCCAACAGTACTTCATATACTACTAGTGTTTAAACCCTCTATATTCTTGTTGTCTGATGTATAACTCCTAAGTAACTATCGATGTCTTCATCAATCGTTAATTTTCTTCTTTCGTCCCAAATACCCAATTTTAATATAACAATTACGGTCATTCCTGTTATTGTCCTACCAAGACCTAACCAATATTATTGATTCTCACTTATGTTTTAACATCAGTCATCGTGGATGATAATTTCGGGGCCAAAACTGGATGCCAAATGTTCGAAGCTTGAAATAAGTTTGCACACTCCAGTGTCTTTAGGCCTGACAGAATGTGTGTAATTTATAAATTCATTAGATTTCGTGGTCAGATTGATCAAATAACATTTTTCGATTAATTAATCTTCATGAAAGTCTGCGTCACGAGTTGGATTCGAACACGACCTGCCCTATCACATGAGCAATAGGTACTTCGATCCACTCGGATAGCAACTTCTTATCTCAACCCATCTTTTGAATTTTCCCTCCTTTTTACAATTTTTCAAATGTCGTGTAATCTATTCGAATTTTGAGATGGGAAGTTGGTGTCCGAGAGGATGGGAGTTGCGATAGATCAAGTGGTAGAGCAGCGGCGTATTTAGCCTAAGGTCGTGGATTCGAATCCCGCTCGTGACGCTGGCATTTTTATTTCTCAACCAATACCTTTCATAAGGAGTAATTAATTGAAATAATTTATAAAGTCGAGAAGAAAACCTTTTCATAAGAAAGGAGAAGGAAAAAGTTGTTATAAAATTGAATTTTTACCAAATGTGTAAACTTTAAGCTCCATTCGTGAGTATAATTATTTTAATTGGACCCCTTATAATTACGTACATCTCCAGACTTGAAAATGTCCAAAACGAATTCCCACGTTCAATTCTGGTATTCCCAAAAGTGAAATTAGTTATGAGTATAATAAATTGAAAACTGACCAGTTTAGATTCTCTAGGAACACATGCATTTATCATGGCTTATCCGTTTTATTCAAGATTATTAATAATGGAATAGACTGTTCCTCTCTTCTAGAACTTATCAAGTTTTTGTTCAACTCGTAATAACTAGAATGACTAGATCATATAGACTTTTTGTACTGAATATCATACAATTAAATATGGACAAATAGATCTTGACAGAATAATAAAATGGCCAATCAATTCCCTCAATTTTTTCCCATCGTTTAATAATTTGATTAAACAACTTCTCTATATTTATAATTAACTTCGCTTCCATCAGTCAATAAATATGTTATCCCATTTTATTTGCCAATATTGTTCACGTGGGGGTGGATCTATGACTTACAGTGCAAACATAAACAAGATTGTTTAAATTTTCTCCTCAGGTGAGCATGATAATAAGGGATGCATCGATTCAGATCATTTTGGCCTGCCTAGTTTGCCTAGTTTCTTTGTTTTTTGCCTGGCAGAACTTCGACTTTTGGTCATCTTCATGAGGCAAACCCACCACCGAAGACGGCGAAAGTCTCTATTCGATTTAACCAACGAACACAGGAGAAAAAAATCCAAAAATCTAAGCACGTTTCTTTCAAAATTGACTTTGTTTAAACTAACAAATGTGTTTTGACATTTTGTGAGACAAATTAGTTCATTTTAGTTTAACATTTTTTTACCATAAGATAATCTTAAGGTGTATTAAGGATGTGGCTTGAATTTTATTCACGAAATTTATGTAAATGACATTATGGTTATATTATAATAAATAATTTTTTAGATCAATATTTTTTGTTTTGAGATGCATAAGCTTTCAATTCTCCCGTCCTTAAACATTTTAGAGGAACAACGGACTTTGGCCATGGCTTCGTTCGTGACTTGCGTCTTCTCCAAAGGTCATGGATGTCTTCAGGATCACATATAAAATAAGTAGCTAGTTATAGCGTGTCACCGTAAAGTCATATTTTTTATCGAACAAGTTTCTTATTACTGTTTTTATACACGGTCGGATTATCTTTGTCCAAGTCATCTTTTCTACGTTCATTTCCATTCAAGTCATGAAGTTTGTTAAAAAAATTTATACATAATTTATCTTTTGCCGATAAAATTGAGAAAGTATACAGATCCTGCCATTGAAATTTCCTACTTTTCATCATTCATCGAGGTTTTTTGATACCATAAGAAATATAAGAAGGCAATAATTAATAATGAATAAATTAAATATACGTAAGTGTGCGGTTATATCATGGTCTTGAAAAGTTAGATTTTAGTAAAGAATCATTTTTTTCTAATGATGACAATGTTTTGTTTAAAAACCTATTTAAATAATTTTGTATAAACTTGCATATATTGTTTTTAAAATCGCAGATTAAACTTGGGTTACTCATTGTTGTTTGATGATGAAAGATACTAGGAAGTGGTGCTTTTTGTTCACAAGCACTGCAGTCTTCTGGTTTATTGTTCTTTCCCAGTTACTTAGTTGAACAATCGACTCGATCCTTCTCCTAAGAAGTCCTAGGTCACTGACTGTCGGTGCCATTTCATATTTGGATTTTCTTTGTATCCCAAGTTATGTCTCCATCGAGAAGTTTCTTCAATTTCAAAAATATGAGTAGCTCTTTCTTTTTCCTCATTGTACAATCTATAAATGGGATCATGTGTTGTGAGATGTTTTCTCAGATGGCAGTGACCGGTTGACTCAATATCATTCCTCTGAGTTCGTTAGTCTTAAGGTTGTTGTGTCTAGCACCTCTACAGTTTATTTACTTTTTCTTTTATTATCCAAAGAATAGGTTCAGATATATGGTCTTGCAGATCCTCCTTTGGCCAATGTGTCTGCTTTTTCCTTACAAAAAATACTCTTGTATTTTGGAGATTTTGGAGGCATTCGCTGTCTAGTTTTCAAGTAATTTGTTTTACATGCCAATACTTTAATATCAATTGGCTACCCAATTTGATTAGGTTTCCGTTCCACCTCTTCAAGTGTTTTGAGGGCCATCTGTGCACCATCATTTTACGATGAATTCTTCTTCCGTTGAGATTTGTAGGATGTAGTAAAGAGCGCTTCCCAGTTATGGGTGTCTGATTTTATTGAATATTATTGTGTACCGAAGTGTTTAGTGCCCATACAATATGACTATTTCTGAAGATTTTCCTACCTTCTCCTTTATATAAATATTTTCAATAGAGGTTCAATAGAGTAGGCAGTTTCTAATGCAATTGAGGGGGTTGCTTTCACCGCCCCTATGATATATAGTTTAGGCAATATGCTGCCTGTTTGTGTTTTGTTGCTTTGGTTATTTTGGATCTTATTATAGCTAATTCTTCGTTTTTAGCCCTCAAGATTTGCCTAGAGAGTGCGGTCATAGTGACATTTTAATTTTTGTTATGAAGTACTGCACGTGAAAAAGTCTAAAATACATTCAAGAAGAGGAAAATTGTTCTATTCGAATATCCACAAAAATATTTCCTATATTAGAAAATACTGCGCGAAGTCTGTGACAACACTTATCCAATACCACATGCACATTAGCAGAATAATACTAGGTTTTAACATACCGAAATGAGTCTGGGGAACAATTATCTTCACCGTCATTTTTTTAACCAAACATATGATAAAACTGATAAACTTTCCTTTTAAACGAGAAAACCGTACAAACCACTTCACTCGGTGGACCGGGGTTTGTCTATCAAATGCGTTTCTCACAATCTTCATCGTATGCCACCAGTACTGGCCATGCAACGATAGTTAACCTTTGTTAACAGTGCCATAAAAATAGAATTGAAATGTTCTAGTTAAGTTTTTATCGTTAATAACTTCCTAATGGCGGTTTATATGTCTCAAACGTCATCTCTCGTATCTGCATGTAATTACAGAAACATCGGCATTGGTTGTTATTTTCGTTAAACGATAAATCGAAAAATAATGTTTTTTCATTGAGATATGTTTAATGGCAAAGAAAGCTAACTGACCTTTGACAACATTACAGCATCAAAAATTCGCCCTGGACTCCAATGATCATAAACTGGAGTTAAGAACTGCTCCTTGAGAAAAGGTCATTCCCTTCAGAACTCGACCGAATAAATGCAGCATAGAAGTGGAAACGTTAACTATCCAATAATCAGTCTTAAAGTATCTTAAAAGATGGCAAAACTGTTACAAAAAATATAATACAGAACAACAATCTTGTTAAAAATATGTAACGATTTGAACACATAAAAAAGATCAACGTAATATTTTCCATCGAATTTTATAACATTTCGGGAACGAGATTGCATGAAACATTTTTTAAATATTTAAAAACGTTTCATTCGTTTACACGGTTGAGTTTCCTTTTTATACGAATACACCTGCAGTCTGCAGCTGCCTGCTTATATTTCAAATATTGACTCGAGAACATACTTCCTCTAGGCGAGTTAAGAACTGGTCTTTTTACCGGACTTGAACGTTGAAATTCAAATTTTTTTAAAGAGGGTTCGCCACAGCAGAGGTCATATAAACCCTCAGGGTGCCGGTGTTTTTGAAAAAAAAGCCCATTTGTAAGTATGCCGCTGGTTCGAACTCGGGACCTTTACCTTACAGTGATGAGCGCCGTGTCTAGGACGAAACCTTACGGCCACCGACGCGCCCAAATTCAACCTTTAAAACATCAAATATAGATATCCTTAGATATGGAATTTAACTGGGAAATAATGCGTTAGTAATTCTATTCATACCCGGGGTGAATGTCATATTTCGTTCATCTATTTTTCTTTAACAAATAAATAAGCTCATAGACTACATGATTCTATACAATCAGGTCAAGACAGTGACATGCATCGTGGCGATTGTATCCTGGGAAAATTAGAGTAGATAGGGTCCTAATTGGAACGAAAATAAAATATGCTGAATTATCACGGCATTCATAAAAAAGACATCGACAGTTCACCTGGAGGTTACTAATCACAGCACCCATACTCATCTTCATCAAGGGGAGAAGCAATATCAGTTGCATATAGTTTTATATAAGGACGTTTCTCCACGCTGCCTCCGTTCCGCCAAACAGTAAAACTAGTAAGAAACTTCGAAAGATATAATATTTGTCATGCCCATGGGTTTCCTGTTTCCTCGCCAAGGAATACCAATTTACAGTACCAGATAAAGCAGCCTGAGAGAAAAGACAACCTATGACTTTAAACATCTATCGGTCTTGATAGCCATGCTACGTTCAAGGCTTCACTTGATGTAAGATTACGGTCAAATGTGGGGACCCAGGAAACAGGACAAGAATAACGAAGAGGGTAATAAACTAGCTAGTTTCTCTTCTAACTAGATAGAGGAATTCTCAGAGAAACCAATGCAAAACTAGCAAAATTTCCAACTGCTATATATATTCAATCCCTCAAATGGATCAATGCAAAGATACCTGGTGGAACAACACTCCAAGACGGAGCCTGGCAAAATAAGTAAAAAAAAAGTTTCGACTTAATTTACAATAGAACTGCTAAAGCAAAGTCAGAACTTAAAATTATCTAATCTGATAACTAATTATTCAACTCACTAGGTATAAAGAAATATTGGAAAGTAGCAGAAGGTAGCCTTTTTAGGTTCTCCTAAGAAGAGATATAAAGACATAAGAGGACACTGGAGTATTTGTAAGTGCACGGAAGAAGAAGGAGGGATCACTGGCAAATAAAATTCCGATAAATAAAACTGAGGTATCACCAAGGTAGTGTGATATAATATACAATACAATCCTATATCTGTTATGTGAGGAAACAATAGTCCTACTCCAAGAGGGACAATAGTCCCTGGACTCAACACACAAGTTCTTTTGCCAACTCAACAAATTAGGTCTAATAATCTAAATACTAAATTAAACGTTCCCACCTAACGAATATTAAAAGGAAAAAATATATATTTGCACGTTATATGAAGTACATAGTAGTTGATAGTCTGCGAGTCGGTGAACTGAATAGGGAATGGTTTACTAATTCGGGTCCATCCTCTTTTGGTGTTTTCGCGTTTGGGCTTGGCGCCATATTCAGTGATGAACTAGGAGAGGATTTCCTCAGGTCACCAGTAAGTGAACCAGAGCAGGTGCAACATGCAATAGTAGCTTTAATTTTCACCTATTTTAAATCCCGTCAATCATTGTATGTTATTAATAAAAATTTTGTCGTTTATACCTTCAAATCAAACCCACCAATCAGGATGACAGAGAAATTCAATATAAAACAGGCCAAACGGTCATACAGCTTGGCAATTTGTCAAGTCCATCGCAGGACGTCTCGGAATCGTCTGATCAACGGCATCAATCCGGTAAAAGAGAGTTTTGAAGGTACAACGAAATGGAACATGTAAACCGTAGATGTTTGTACAATCGCGTGCGGAGAAGGGCGCGTAAGGGACGGAGGAAGAGGGAATTGGGTCATCTCAGAGAACGCTACGCACCTCTCAGCGCATTGCTAGCGTGAGGCCAGCCAATAAACTCCGTGTCGCTAGAAACCTATTTTCGGTATGGAGTTAAATCCGTTTCCACCGGCATGGATTCCTTAACTTTCGAGGTCTCGAAGAACGGTCTTTACGTGATTAAAGCGTTCAATTATCACAACTTCTATTAATAGAGGTGTCGTTGTTTTAACGAGTTTCAACTATTAATGGCCGGGGAAAGTTAAAAGCAACCTACATATGAATGAACGAAATTGTTTGCACAAGTTCAACCGTAAGATCGTAGAAGTTACGCAAATTAACCCAATAGTAAGGGCAATAAGTTTTATCAAGACAAAATAACACCAATTACGCAGTATAATCAATCATTTTTATACGCTTTTCATTATTTGAGTTTAACTGCTACAATATTATACAACACATAAAAGCACGACCTGTTTGTCTACACATAAATAAACAAACTATTATACCTGTGCCAATGCTACCTTGGTATTAAACCCAACATTAAATTACTTTTTTCTCGTCTTAGTAAACTTTGTAGAGCAAACCACATCACGTTGTGATTGTACGCTAAATATAAAATAAGACTTGTAGCATAGTGCAGACAACGTCCAGCGGTGTACCTCACTTAGCAAGATTATTAATACATTTGGTAACATTAACTTGGCCTTCAGAACACGAAACCAGGCGTATATCGCTGTTTCAATATTTCAGGGGCATAAATATTTTTAACTGTATAGGATCTTTGTAACTTCATGGATGTGATATATGTTATTTATTGGACCGAATATAATTATTTGCGTGAATGAAGGGGTGTATTCCCCAAATACTCGGAAAAATATCGAGTTCTCTTGGATAGTGTAAATGATTTGTGCTATGCATATGTTATTTATTAGCTTGAATGGAAGGATTTATGTCCAATTAACCCGATGATTATCGAGTACTTGGGGTCATATGAATGAATGTGCGAATGTAATTTATTAGCGTGAATGAAGAATTTTATCCCCAATCACCCCGAGGAAAATTGAGTTCTCTTGAGAAGTGTGAATACTAAACAGACTATCATGTATCTATGTTTCTCCGTTTTAACTATACGAATTCCGGGTCTTTGTGGATAGTTTGGTTCCGAGTACACCATAGATCATTTGATATTAATGGGAGATACGATTTTGAAAGGTTTGTATCGTTTTAATGGGTAGATAATCTTCCAATGACCATATTGTGCAACCGTTTATCTCAAAAATCAGAACACCCAACAAACTACTCTCCCGCCCAAGGAATGTTTTTATATCAAGTGCAATGCCTACTCATTCTCTTCAAGGAGACAAGGCAGTGTGTGTGTGGGCACACTGGGCGACCTTTTGCAAGTAAGTGTTCATATGTCAGTCAGGTATGACCGATGCTCAAATAGATTAGTAAGCTACTTTCTTTTCACACTCTCGGAGGGCCATCGAGTCGTGCTCTTAACTCGATGGAGCTTCGCGACCGACCAGGCCCACTGACGATGCCTACGCTTTCTGACAGCATATTTACTGCTCGCAAAGCGTTACGCTATATCGTGTTAAATTTGTTATTGTGCAAATGAAACAGTACGGATATACGTGTACGATCTTTTCATATCGCGATCTTTCCGAATTTCCGAACGTGTTCAAAAATTAACTTGTTCCTGATTAACAACAACTTGATCATTTTAAAGCGCGAAAATCAAGCAAAACAGCAGAGTTGGTACATTATGTTTCAAATTTCTTTATCCACCTAAGAAGTTTCCTCCTGTACGATTCTTTTGTGAACACTTCTTTTGTGAGTTTACAAAATAGCAGACTTACAGTATAAAAATCCTCGACTTTAACACAAATAACACAGTCTCATTGTACACTCTTACATATTTGTTAAATATTCTAGGACAACAGAAAATGTTTTGGGATTTATCGGAGAGGCTAAACTTTCTAAAAAGTAAACCAATGTCAATAATGAAATTTTTGATTATCCTAAGCTCTCTTAAAGAAAAACAACTGGAAGAAGTTTAAACAAATAATTTCAGATAAAATATATTCAAACTTTAAGGTCGTGGGTTCGAATCCCGCTCGTGACATTACCTTTTTAATTGCAACCAATATCTTGCATAAAGAGATTAATTAAATGGAGGATGTTATTTGGTCAATCAGACCGCAAAATGTAATGGATAGGATCTAACAACGAACAAATTTCATAATCATAGAATTAACCTACATTAAAAAAATTAAATTTTCCGATTGCTTTCTTATTTTCAATAATGATCCTATATCAATAATAATTTAAAAAATTCGTTTATAATTTGTAACTGGAACTTCGTTTAAATTAATTTATTTTTGAATTGTCGGATGACTCTGATTTTGAACGATAAATAAGCGCCAGTTGATTTAATCTCAAAGGGACCGAAAGAACTTACACCAAGAATCTTCCCTAAAGTAGTAGATGGTTTTCCATTCTTCGTGTAAGTGCTTCCAGTTGGTTTTGAATTTCTCAATTGGACTTTGCTCAAGAGAGCATGACGCCCGTCCCTTGTTTCAATGAAACTCTTTCAACCGAGATTTCCTGTTGATACCTATCTCCACGTGCCGTAGAAAGCGTACTCCGTTCTTACAAACCTGGCATTCACTCGGTTATAAATTTGCTTCATTCTTAAAGTCAATTTTTTTTTTTTTATGTTTTCTTTAAAATACGTTGTCTTGTCAGTTGCATAGGCAGGTGACGTGATGCAAGAACCGAATGAAGGACATCGCAATGGATTACAGGGTACATCATTATGTTTAGAAAGCTGAAATGCGTTTCTTAACGGTCCTTTAATTATAATTTTAATCAGTTAATAAGTAAAATATTTAAGTAAAAAAATAAAAATAAAACCCAAATTTAGGAAACATAGTTGCAACTCCAACAGGATGTAGTACACTGTTTCAATCAATGATTAAAAAAATGTTTATAAATAAATTCCCTACCCCCTACTTATATAAAAATTCATCTTTATCTATTTTTCAACTGGGGTACATAAATAGGACAAAGGATACCGTTACCACTTATCAGCCAGACAGTCAAAGTTCAAATCACCTTCTCTTCGTCATTGTAGGATATGATTAATATGACGAGTTTCAGAAATACACCGATATAGATAACCAATCGCGTCAGATCATATCTGAGGAAATGTTTTTTAAAAATATCGTGATGTTTCGAAAAGGTCGTGTATAAAATGAAAAATCTTGATCAAATCAAAATGGGACTGCCAGACCTGAACATCATGATCAGCTCATGAACGATTCACAAACCGCCAGTCCGGTCTCACTATGTAAATATGAATATAAAACAAAAGAAACCTAAGGTTCTATTTTTTATTGTCATAAAAATTATCAGCCTTTGATTCTTATCTTTTAATTGTTTATAAAACATAAATTAAATTTGACTCTTTTCTCATAGGCAAAGTTTTCTTAATTTCCGATGAAGAACTTTACGCCGATAATTATTTTTTTCTTCAAAAATTTTCCTTAAAATAAATAATATTTGAAACATAAATACAAAATGTCATGCGAACTTTCTAAAATTAAAACATTTAGTTTTTATTGGATAAGAACTGACATGTTGTAAATTACAGATAATGACTAGTTATACTGATTTGTTGCATCATGTTTATTTTATTGTTCACTATAAACTACATTATTTTTAAATTATCTTTATGATGATATAAATTAAATGGGTTTTGAGAATCTTTTTATTTATTAAGTTAATTATATTTTATGATAATACCTAATCAAATTGTGTTTTCTTATTTGAGATATACTATAAATTTTAATGAACACTCACGGAATTGTCGATCCCTCTTCTTCAATTTCTTTGTGAACACAGTTTTCACGGATTTGAACATATCTCCGAGCACTGAACTATTACTGTTTCAAATCTTCTAGTTGCTTTAAACCTCCCCTCTTTCCATTATCTTATCTTGGAAAAAATTGAATTCCGGGCGCTATGGATTTCTCCACTTTCGGAATAACTGCAGAAATACCCCGAGGGCGGATAATCCGAATTGGTAAAAGCGGGATAAACGTTCAATTTGGTTTTCACGCTGTCTGTGAAAGAAGCCAACTTTTCAAAAGCTGCTATTAATTTCAAATGACTTACCTGATCCAAAGGAAACATTAAGTGAAGTTAAAAATTTATAAACTACACGCAATGGCAAAAATGTGGTTTCTGTCAATAAATCATAATCAGATATGTAAATTAAAACGTTTGAGGAGTATTTCAACCTAATTTTTCCTACTTATAATCCTATAAAATCGGAACATTGTTCAAATAAACTGAAAGAATATTAATTGATCTATCCAACGCAATGGTTGTAACAAAGTTGGATCTGGATTCAATCTAGACGAGTTATGAATTTTTAAGTTTCAAATTTTCAATTCCCGGACATAGAAAAGAAACAGTGATTAGGACATCAAGCCCAAAAATGTCTATTTTTCTGTTGCTAAGAAACTTCGTATTTATTGGTTGTTGAAAAGTGTTAAAAATTGGCCCCCATTAAATAAATAAATAAATAACTCAAATAAATCTTTTATCCACTTTATTTTGGTTTGTATAACTATGTTTAGTCTCATTTAATAAGATGCATGTTATTTTTTTTATAAAAAAAGGAAGAAGACTGATATATTGTAGTCTTGAAATACAGGTAAAACGAAGGCAGAAAGCCAACCAAAAATAATTTATTCATTTTTTACTGGCTCCTAGGGCTCATTGGTCAGAACGCTTTGGACAAGGAAGAAGAATAAGAAAGGAGGAAATCAAAATGGAAGATTATAAGTTTGCTAGCAGAGAGATAAGCGATATTTTTTTAAATTATAAAACAGTCTTTTCCTTTTTACACAATGAATAAAAATATTACGAACAACTGTAACTTTTTATGTACTTATCGGCATCATGAAATCCAGTTTGTTGATTCAATTGTCCAATTTCTGTGGATTGGAAAACTTCAATCCTGTTCTTATTTACGGTTCGAAAATGCTGCTTTTGGAGCTTGTGGAGATAATAATATGGTTTATATACTCCAAACTTCCGCAAACATTCAGTAAGCGTGGATTTGCGAGGGCCCACTTAAAACGTATTAAGTTTAATCAAACGGCTTTAAATAAAAAATAAAACATTCCCCCAGGCATTAAGTGGTAAACAGGAAAGGATTTTAGATCAGAATCAAGTTATAATCCACGTTTTGTTTTGGCTTCACATATGGAATTACATGCTTGACAAAAACATAGGCGACTATCAAATGGACATGATGAATCACAACCTTGCTGTATTGTATTTCACTTAGACTAAAAATACAAAGTTGTCTTGGTATGGTTTGAAATATCTTAAACGTATTTTTTTTCTAGTTGTATAGAAAATACTGAAAGGTTTAGAAAGAGTAGAAAGGTAGAATAGAGACTGTTAATATACCAAATATGCAAAGCACGCTATAAAGCCCAAAAGCTTTCTTATTCTACTTTTCTTTTTGTTTTACGGCCGGCAAGCTATATTGACCAGCTTCTTACTGAAATTTGCATTTATTTTCTTTTATTTCTCGTATTGCAAACTTACTTAATTTAATTTACTGTTTCTCCAGCTTCAGGTTCTACTCTCTCTTTTCTTCATCCCATTGCTAATCTCTCATTTTGGTTAAAATAACACAAACACACAGAAATAAGATACAAACATGATAGTCTGGTTACTATTCCACGACTCCGAGTACTCGACATACCGCGGGGTAATTGGGGCTATGGCCTTCCATTCACGCTAATATACATTCACACACCAGACCTCGTTCACAGTATGCCCCTCTTCTGGGAATATCCTCAGATAAACACTACACACACTACAGGCTTGGTTCATATTTCGGTCAGAGCGTGCAATTCAATCTGTATACTTGACCTCTAAAAACATTGTACCATGATCATCTCTTCCTGTCAACCGTCAATTTATTTAACTACCTTTTTCTTCAGCTCGTACAGATATGTTTTCCCAAAGCAGTCAACACACAAATTATACTAAGTACAATACACATATTATAAAATATGGCAACATAAAATAGTCTAAGAAACCAAAGCACAAGAAATAACAAGGTAAAACAAAAGCAAAGATTAATATATCTACATGGTTGTATGTATGTATGTGTGTGTGAGTGTGTATACAACAACGATCAGTATACTGTACGCCATCACCTTAAAAGCTCGTAATCCATGAAAAAACGCAGATAAAGAAATCATGCTCCCTCTCAAATGCCTTTGTGGGACATTTAAACCTAACTTCGTCAGAATCTCCGGCACATCCAGTACATCATTATATAATTTCCAGCAAAACGTAAAACAAGCCATTAGGCAACAAGTATTTAGCTCACACGTATCAAGCAAAGCACAACAGAAATCCTCATCATAAAAAATATCCTCTGAAACATACCTGATAAGCCTTAAATCTGCCAGCATCAACCAAACTTTCAACAATATAACTTTTACACAAGGAGAGAACAAAGCTATTATATTAAATGCGTCAATAAAATCACCAGTTATTCTTTTAATAAGTTCCAATTAACAAGAGGCCTAGGTAGATCGTAGCAGCAATATGATCAGAAAGGTTGCATTAATCGTACAAATTACCACGAGATCTAGCATCTTAGGCACTTCCTCTCCTATTTATCCTGAATTTAGGGTGCAATTTTATCCTTCATTCTCCTTTTTGAAATAACTTCGCACTTTTCATAATTCACCCTTAAGGATGTCGCTATGACACCAATGGGCAAATGTATATCATCCTCAATCAAAGCAGAATCCGATCCAAGGCGCTCAGCATTAACTGATATAGATACAGATGACCTGATAACCCAGGTAACATCGTCAAAAAATAGAGAACAAAACTGTAGAAATCTTCAACGAAAGTACTGCTTATTTTCAATTTTCTCCAGCGGGATGTGCAAAGAACGCTACTGGAGAATGTTCTTTTTGATCGGTGACCGTGTCTGAATAACAAGCAGGCTGGCGTCCAGGGCTATTTTATTTTCAAGTCTACTAGTCTGCCATAAATTTTAACTACTACTAGTTCTTTTTTAAAGCTTGATGGTTGAATTTTGACGTATTCGTATTTGATGAATTATCACAGATATTTATACGTATTCTTTTAACATCATCCTGATATTTCCTAAGGTGTAGTAAGACGAATGGCAATCCAAATTAGTTCATTTTTCGCCTTTCATTTTAATCCCGTATCGTTTTCAATTTGTACTTCTAACCAACATTTCCTGACACCTTTTATTGCAGAAATTAATCGATTAAAACAATTTTTCATCAATTATTCCTTATATGATAAATTCATTTTGGTAGAAACTATTTTATTGGCCCTTTGAACTCTAAAAGCTGAACGACTAAGTTTTCCTTATTCTTTCATCTCATCGGCATAAATTGCCGAATAAAAAAACAATATATTTTTATTTAATAGCATAATTATTTCCAAGTTTTATAGTGTACAGTTGTTTTTCTTTACAACAGACTACAATTTGTTCCTAGTTCGTTGAGAAGCGTGATTTTGGAAGTTTTTGGGGCAAAAAGATGTCGTAAAATTGAATTGCACGGTCGTAATTTCTTTTGAGAATGACGTCGTCTCTTTGACGCCAACCGTCGTTCCATAAAAACCTACAGTGTACTATCACTAACTCCGTTCTGGCAGTAAACGGTTCGAGTACGGAAGGAAGATTTACGACCAATCGAGTCTCAAGAGTTCCCAGAGACCTAGGGAAGTACCTATCCTACGCCCGTAATCTCAACCCCCCTCTTTTCTGAAGAACGTGCACATGTTTGGATGATTTTCGGTCAATTAGTTGCTTTGTTTGAAGAAATAAAAAATATTCCATGTAATTTCGTGGGGTTGTACATTTGTAGTCCATAGTTCGTGATTAGTCAGTTAAAATAGAGACACGGTGAACTGTTCGTTGGCAGAACTCTCCCTGTACGTGACTCCAGTAGCTTCCCACACTCTCACTTCCTCTGTTCCCCCTCAGTTTCCCCGAAGGCGTCATTTCAAGACGTCGTCGGTGATTTACTTAAAAATCCGCTTAATGGCCATTGTCGAAAAAGCGATGCTCCAAGTTCAAAACCGTAACGTCCCACAATTAGGCCATTAGTCGAATTCGGGATTTGCCACGGCCTATACCCGTATCGGATTAAGAAATTCTAAACTGGCGTGTTTCCGGAGTAACGACTCTTAGAAGGAAATCGTGACGACCCTGATGGAGACGTTAACGCCTAATGTCTCGTGTTTCAGTAATGTTCTGGAAAAAAGCCACACTGTGGACGCCATTAAGGTTGTGAAGCATCGGTAAATGCTCATCAAATTGAATGACTATCTGTACACCTAAGGAGCATAGCTTTACTCATGGCTTTGGCTTGCTGAGAAATTCTTCGTTCTTTAAACTTTTATGTACTGAATCTCCAGACAATAACATATTATTGTAATAAATTAACAAATTTTGAATCCTATTCACCCTTACTACACAAAATATTGCTGAGTACTTTCTTAACAGATTTACGTTGTAAGGCTAACATATTGACAAATTTCCCTCCCGATAACTACGTGTTTACTAATGCATGACGTGTTTTCTCAAATATCGGATTTTTATTTAGGCCAGATAAGATTTCACTATTACTCAGTTTTGAGTTTATATTATTTTTGATAGATTCTGGATGTTACGATCAAAAAGAACACGTTGTATTACGTCGTAAGCAAAAACATAGGTGGGAAAGGAATTTTATCAAAGTCGATGACGGTGATGATAATCAATTTTCGTTAAACGCTTAACAGGATTCAATGCAATTTAAAAGGCCAAATTGAAAAATAGTACTGAAATTAATAAACAAAAAAAAACGCATATCTGCAGTTATACGCGTTAAGCATACTTAACAATTTACTCCCGAGGTTATTTCAAGTCATATTTCCGCGTTAGTTACACCAGCCACGTAATGAGCCAGTAAAGTCAGGCGTTATTTTTTCTTAATGGGATTTTTCGATAAAAAGATGTCTCTCATTTGCAAGTTATCCCGGGCATAAGATATGCTCAATAACATAATGCATAACATGATAAACAAAAGGCAGGATGTGGATGTACGCTACACTGACAGGAACTGCGTCCGGCCAAGCTCAAAACCGGTATGAAACTCGTCTTGAATTTATTTAGAAAAAAACGAGGGAATACACTGATAATTTACTTGATAGTTTCTGAAGCAACTCGAATGTGTACGCGACGCATATGTAAAATTTAGCATTTTAAAGTTTTATATTATGTAAATCTGAAGGAGTGGTACACTAGACAGCTTACCGTCTGACTCATCTTGTTATTACTATAAGTGTGCAATTTCTATTATATTTATTTGATCATGTAAATATTTCAATTGACACAAAATGTAATGTGTAAGAAAAAAAGACACGCCATCGGATAGGTCACACCAGGCCGACAAGTGGGTGGTTCAAGCCAAAGAAAGACCACGGAAATGCCGTTTATCTAAAGCCTAGATTAACAGATTGCGAGGTATTAACTCGAGTAAATAAATAAGGCGTGGCCTGCCAGCAAATTTTCAATTCTAATGTAAGTGCAGTGGCTATAATAAGAAATTGATTCGATACCTGATTACGTACAAGGTTGCATATGAGAGCCATTTCATACATATGTTTAAATTATATCCTCAATTTGAGTGCATTTATTTACTAGCGTGAGCTTATCGTATGTTTGGGTGTGTTTGTGTGGAATATTAAGTACCCACAAATACACCAAAATGTCCAAGTTATTTAGATTTATGTAGTGTGATGGGGGGGGAGGAATCGCTGGCCTAATATCAAAAACACTGGTTACTACCCAATTGTGTGAATTTACTTATATTATTATATTATATTTATTTGCACGAGAGATTAAGTGTGAATGGATAAGGTCTGTGTGGAACGACGAGAACCCACATACCTGTCGAACAAATCAGGTTAATTTAGCGAATGTATGATTTTTACCATGTGCGAATGTAGTCATTAGCATGAGACAATCACTGTTTGGAGCAAAATTGTTGGAGATGATAGCTGCCAAGTATTTTAATTAACATGCAAAAGGTCGAGTTGAACTGTAGATACTTAGTTATATGCTTTCTGTGCTCGTATTAACCGAAGTAATTACTTTAATTAGTATGCAAAATATGGTTGTGTTGAAAAATCAGTGCCAAGTGCGGGGCTCGAATCCACGACCTTATTCTTAATTCAGAATTCACCGTGTGGTAGAAGTGCAGGGGTACTGATACGAAGAGTGAGGTCGAGTCCCGCTCGTGGCACTAATTTTTCAACTCACCATATTTTGAACAATAATCACAATAATTACTTTGAAATTTATATTACGACCAAAAGCATACTTAAATTAACATTGCCTGGCAAGTATCTATGATGACTTGATTTTTTTTTTGGATAGGCCTAAAATAGGAGATATCTTGAATTTTGATCACATTTTTATGTACTTTCCATTGGGAAAGGCACTTTTCATTATTGGAAACAGCTCCAAAATTCCTAAAATCCCTCAACTGGTAAAACATCCGGGCGATCGATGGTTTATATAACCATGTAAAAATAATTTATACACACAATCTTTTTAATTTACTTGACATGATATTTAAGAGTTTGAACAAAAGAAAGAAAATACGAGATGATTATTTTTCTTGTATTTGTAATAAAATATCGGCTAGAAGATATCTTGATTTGATGTCGGTTAGTTCTAATGTCAACTGAATAAAATTCTAACTGAGAAAGGCAATTATAATTTTTCGAAGCAATTAAGTCACAAAAATTTCTAAAATCCTTGCATTGGGAAAATCGGGTTTTCAAAATTGTAAAAATCCATTAGATTAGCGACAATAACCTACTCGTTGAGATCAAGATTCAATGTTTGAGAGACAAGTCGTTCGTAGAACCGGAAGGAACCAATATTTTAACTCGTTCCTTTTTTCTTTCTCTTTTTTTTTTTCTTTTTGAGTCGTAAAAAGAACAAAGGGAATTCCATTCATGGATCGCGAGCTACGGCCTTGTTCATTCATGAAAAACAAGGACAACCATTAGGACGGGCGCAACCTGTAGCGAGTGTTGACCACTTGCCAGTCTCGGAACCATCCATCAGCCACCGCTCTAATTTGTACCCTCTTCATACACAGATAATAAACAAGAAGGGCAGACATCCGCCGGAATAAATGAGCCATTCCGATTTCACAGGATAAGAGGAATTAAACTTTCCCCCCTTTCTGTTTTTGGTTTTGTTCTGAAAAAATTAAAGACAGGGGGTATGAAGGTTATTAGCGGATGGATGCCGATTGAGCAGAACAGAATTTTATTTACAAATATAAGCATTAAACATTGTATAAAATGGTAAAGTTGGTGGCTAGCGACACTACCTCCATCTAGTTAGCATATAACAAAAATGTTATTATTGATTTGTTGAATTATTTATTGAATTTACGAATTATTACATAAAAAAACTATTTTGGCCAATTTATAAGAGAGCGTTTTTTATTCTCCTGTGCATATACCTGCTATGCAAGCAATAGTTGTCTATTTGGTACTAGCTTCGCATTGCTTAAACAATTAAACAGCTGCATCTCTGATGTATTCCAGCGCCAACATCATGTTTGTCGCATTGTGCAATTCCGTTATGTGTGTATATCGGGGCGCGTCCGTCGCAAGCCCCAGAAACTTGTTCTGCACAACCTGCAGCCTAGCGATATTAGCCATGCAGGTCCGGTTCCAGGAGGTGCAGGCATAGAAGAGCATGGGCCTGACCACCACCGTGTACAGAAGAAGCTTATTGGGAAGAGAAAGGAGAAGTAAAGAGCGATATCGTCAGCGTAGAGCCATTGTTACAGCCTTGGGGCGAAGTATTTTGTTAAAATATAGGAGGGACAGAATGGGTCCAAGGATAGAGCTGACTTGTTGAGGAACATCAGCAACAATGTTCTCGATTAGAAAAGGGATGATCTAAAGGAAATACGGAACTGTCTGGATAAGCGATATGAATAAGAGATAGGAAGTAAGTAAACTACATTCCATCATCCTGCTGACTAGACCATTATGCCAAACGCCTTCCGGACATCTATTAGACCCATGCCAGTATGCTTTCGTGACCCTAGCGTTATGGCTGTTATGACTATATACCACTACCCTGGCTAATTGGGCAGTGGTAGATAGTTCTGGCCTGAAACCAAACTGCTCCGGCATAATGATGCTGTTTTCATGCAAGAATTCAGATATGCGGGTGAGCATAACACGCTCGAATTTCTTGCTAACAGAGCTAATTAGGCTAATAGGTCTGTAATTATTTCGATCGGATGGACTTGCCAGGTTTCAAAATGAGGATGACTTTAGAGGATTTCTAGAGGTGGGGATAGTAGCCAACAATCATAAGTTCATTGAAGATGTTTATTAGGTGAACTTTTGGGGCCATTTTTGAAGAGGAAAAGGGTTGGCCTGAAAGGTTTGGCCGAATGCTTGCATTCCGACTTCCGGAATCCGCAATTTGGTGGTCACACGCTATCGCAACAATTAACACAATTTTGTGAGAAAAAATCCAGGCTGATTATGTCTTAACTTATTTAATTACTAATTTATTTATGTTTTAATGCTCTAATTGACCGAATTACTTCTTTTAAATAATTATTCCGTTTATGTAGGGTCTTGGTTGGGAAGAAAAAAATTAGTGTCACGAGCGGGATTCAAACCCACGACCTTCGGCTCAATACGCCTTTTTACTTTTCCCTTATAATGGAGGGCTTTCCCATGTAAATCAGTCGTTTTTTGGGCCAAAGACCTACAAGAATGTAGAAAGTGGCTGTATCTTCTTTACACAAAACAAACAATCGACTATTACTAAGGTATTTCATTCAGGTGCGCGAGGTGATGTCTTTTCGCCTTCCTCAGTATTGGCCACGGTTTTCGTCTAATTGCCAGCGAGCAATTCCCCGGTAGGGTCCTGTCAGGATTTATCATATCCTGCTTTCTGAGAATTTCTTTTACCTTGGAGAAAGGTTTTACGACCGGGGTATTTCCCCGACAATGAAGCAGAAATCTCTCAGCTATATGTCAACAGAACTAACCATAGGATAGTTAAATTAATAAATAGAATTTGATCCCTTAAAATATATATAAACGAATATTCATGACGCCTAGAACAATGAACGTTTAGTTCAGCGACAAATTTCTGCTTTTGGATTCCTATCTAAATTGAAATATTTTTGGAATTGATTGTAAATTTTTTTCCAAACGTCTTCCGTAAAAAAATGCAACTGATATGCCAATATATTCCTCAATCCGGTGCTTTCAATAAAAAATCGTCAGAATCCGGATGTTAAAAATCACACTTACCACAGGTGTATGATAAAACGTGCAGGTACACCGTCCAACATCACAATTACAGCGAAAGCATTATTTGTTTCTCCAATAAAACAGATAAGGTTTAAAATAGATTGGTTAAGGATGGTTAGGAAAGGTGTGTTTTTGGAGGGAAATGTTGTAGTTTGGTTTTTTTTTTTTTTTTTGGTGTTAAGTCTGGGTCCGCCTGTATTCGCTGGTTGGCTGTGAAGCGGCGAGTTCCGGCCGTTCGCCATCTTCAGTGATGGTTTGAGTAGATACATTACAAAGAAAATAATAGAGTACTTGTAGCTGCAAATTTAAACTTAGCTAACCATTAGCAATCCAGTCATGTTCCTGCCCAGATATGCTATGCACATACATAAATTTGGCCGTCTCCGATCACCCTGGTCTGTTCGTATGTGCTTGTTTGGTCTGACTTATCAGTGCGACATCATAAATCTTACACTAAAAAATATTTTCAAAATTTTCGAATGTACCGATAAATAAATTCAAATAGTCTTCATTTTCTAAAATGAAAAAACCAAAATGCTTTATCATCTAAGTTGTGTGAATTAAGAGGGAAAATATGCATTGCAATTTACTGGACTATTCATTTGTACCCACAATACACTAAGTCATGATTTGTTTGTAAATTGTTTTTTAGATCTACCCTGACATTCCTTCTTCGTGATCAGATGGAACGTCATGTTTAGTGCACCCAACTCAAGAATTTCACCAGTTAACACGACGGTACGTGTAGAAAGGATCGTCTTCTATTGAAGAAATAGCAGTTAAGAGTTAGAAAGCACCGTTGCGCAATTCCTCTTGGTTTATTATACAATATTTCTTCCTTTTGGCTTCGACAGGAACTTTTAATGAAAAAACGCTTACAAGCAAACGCTTTCACCAGGTGGATCCGAACATGGTTGCAAAAAAACTATACATTCATGCACTAAAATAAAATTTAAAACCTGCATGGGAAAAGTGGCAGAAATTCATTCATAAATCCCATTTGGGGAAATTCATCAACGCAGGTTATCTGTAGAAAGTCCTTCAATGACATAATTGATGAAAGTACGGTAATCCCAGCCGTTTTAAACTGTTTTCCTGTGGATATTTCCAGGCTATTACGGGGAAAACCTTTTCATTAACGTATGCAACTGTCTATTGAAACGACCGAAAGACATTGTAACAGGCAATAAAATTTAATGGAATTAAAAGTCATTTCTAACCAATTCACGCCTGAAAAATTCCCAGTTCAATAAAAAACATAAATCGTTGTGTTATTTATTGGATTATCCGGGCAATGCTTTTTTCCGTCAAATTAACCCTTTTTTATTTCAAATTAACCCTTTCTTTAAAATAAAAGAAACCGGTTCGTATGGAATAAAGGTCTCTCAAAAAGATCAAATGGAAATCATCCTTTTAATTAATTTTGTTAAAATTACTATAATTAAAATTACTATGTGCTCTTAACAACCCCAACATTTTACATTTCTCAACTTAAAAAAAAAATCCTTTATTTTTATTTAATTATAATGGTAATTAAATTACAAACAATTATTAATTTGTAATTTAAAAATATGGTTTTTAAAAACTAATTATTTTATGAATAAAAATCCACAAACTTAAATAAGACTAATTCGTTTGTAGATTTAATTTTGTTATGTTTAATTTTATTTAATGTTAATTGTGAATAATCTTCATATGGTATGCGCCGAATTATTTTAAATTGAAAAAAATCAGAATAAAAAAAGAAGAATTTGTTTATATGTTTAATTTTATGTGAGTTTTAATTAATTTATGTACAGCTAATAAGAGCCCAATTATTTTGAATGTAAAAAAAATTAAAAGAAGAATTATTGTTTAACTTTATATTAGTTTTAATTTTACTTAATTTCAATAGGTCTTCTAAAAACCCAGAAATTAAAAAAATCAAGTTATGTGATTTTTAGTTTAATTTTGATTGTAATTAATTTTGCTATGGTATGTGCCTAATTATTATATGTACATAATTTGAACAAAAATCGGATTAAAAGAAGAATTTGTTTTCATGTTTAAGTTTTGTTGCAGTGTTACTACATGATAAAAATCTTTCGTAAAAGAACATATCCCAAAAGGTGATTCCTCATTTACACCACGATTGTACTTTAGCAAAAAGTTTATAATTCAACATTAAGTATAAGTTTATCTATTTATGTTTAGCGGTCTAATTGCCCAAATTACTTATTTCAATAAATTATTTTTTTTACGTAATGTCTTGGTTGAGACGAAAGTAAGCATAAACGTCAGAAATGAGAGAACGAATCTGAAAAATAAAAATAATAAATAATAATAAAATTTAATAAAATAATAATAAAACTGGCTCATGTACAAAGAAATTTAAACAGTTTTGCTAGTAAAGTAGCTATCTAATTTTCTATTCTTTCCCCAAATTTAAATTTTAAAAGTTATTAAAACTATATATATTAAATGGAATGTGTTACACACGAAGTCAGCTTTAAAGGGTCATCATTTCATGTTATTAATATGATGATTAATATGATTGTGATTTTCTCTAATTTATTTTTTATTTAATGTTACGGATTTTCCGGAATCAATTTATAAAGGATTCAGTAGTTTTTATGTCGGGACTTATATGAGAAGTTCTTAGGATTAAGTCCCGATTTGTTAGAGATTTGTTTAATCCGGGCCCGGGCGACGACAAACCTCTTCGTCCGGCTAATATCCTAATAGGGGCGTCTTTCTAATCGAGTCCCAGGCTGACAGGATCCGAGAGGAGGTGCGAGCTCCGGGTGGCGAAGGACCCTCGGCGCCAGTGGCAGGATCCTCCTTTCCATCCCCGCTCCGGCGCACGGCCGACCGCCGGAGGCCATGAACACGACGTGGCTCCTGTGCTCCTCCGACCCGCTTCAATCCTGTTATTGCGCTCCACTCGCTATTCTACTAGGAGGACAGAGTCATCGGAGTTCACCCGATCAGGAATTCTTTTTAAAAAATCATAGGCAGAGCGGGGGCTAATTCCAAACAAAAACTTAAACGCAGGGTGGAGGCAAACTGCACTTTAATCATTTTTTAAAACTATTTTATATTAAATCAAATAATTTACATTAAACATTTTTATTTATTTATTTAATGAAAAAGTAATATATAAATGAAGATTTATTTATTCTAGCAGAAAAACTATAAGGCAAAATGGAGGCAAACATACTTTAATTATTTTTATTATTTATTTATTTTACATATTTTTATTTTTAAATAGAAAAATGAAGATTAATTAATTCCATTACAACATTTGAAAAATAGCAAAAAGGAGGAAAAAGACAAAAGGTGTGGTTGAGATAGGAAGTTGATGTCCGAGTGGATCGAGGTCACGATAGCTCAAGTGGTAGAGCAGCGGCGTATCTAGCCGAAGATCGTGGGTTCGAATCCCCCGTGGGTTATCATATTTCATTTATCTCAACTATAAACCTTAATTAAATGTAATCTATATATAATACTGCTTTCCCTGATGATGTCTTTCAAATAGTTCGAAAGTAATAAAAAATATCGACACTTTTTCATGCACGGACACTATGGATCTTGATGGTGTCTTGATGAAAGCAAAGTGTCTATATTTCTAATACTGAAAAATAGTTTTGTTTAAACCAGTGATATATTGTCGCACAATTTCTATCTATTCTATACTATCTAAACTGGTTTAGTACCTGTTAATCTGTAGTTTAACACGTCATCTAAGACCATCGGATGTAGGCTAGGTCAGTGTCCTTTTAACTCAAGTAAATATTATTTATGAATTTCTGAGAATTCACTTTTTTATTGTCAAAAAATGATCATCATATATATATATATATATATATATATATTATTTTGAATGTTATGTAAACCTGATAGTGATTTAAACGAGTGGTAAGTATTCATTGGTATGGCTGTCAGAATCGGTGACACCGGTCCACGTTTTGTTGAAAATTGTTCAAATGGGAAGTACTTGCAAGCCTGCCAATTGCGTAATGTCTATAACCCTAGTAACATCTTACAATTTATTAATAAAATTAGATCTAACTTATATAGTGAAGGAAAAACACGAAGTGTACAGCCAAGCAGTGATAATGAAATGATAAACACGCTGCAGGCTTCCAGTCAAAAGTTCGTGTTGCTTCCAATTCCCCTTGATCCACAGTTAGATATCATGTCAACTGGTACCACAAAATAGAAATTCAGTTGATTCTAAAGTATATTTCTCTTGAAAACAATAACAACTTTGAAGAGCATTTCGATTCCCAAACCGGGCCAGAGGGGAAATCGTTTTATTTAAACTTTTTAATGATTTCAAAATGGTAATTTAAAGTAACTGGTGAAAACGGTGGTAAATTAACTCGTTGCCTTGTCCGCGATGCATCACCATAGTTAGTCGGTTAAGCCCTCCAGCATGATAGTAATTTTCTTTACTTTTATAGTAGTGGGATTGAATTTACCTCTTAGTAACAGTGAATCAACATTTTTAGTCGAGACAAATAAAATAAAAACTGAACGAGACTTAAATTAAAACTGACAGAAACTAGACTCATTAAAAATAAAACTTATGTATACAACTTAAGTTCCAAATGTGTAACAAGTCCGAAATAATGGATTCCAATATGTTTATTCTGTATTTTTTATTACATACATGCTAATGGTTATATAGCAGATTGTTTTATCTGTTTTTAGTACAACCTCGTTCTCACATTTTTCAAACGGAAGATACCTGGATGAACAGCACAAACGGTCATATTTCCCGACGATTCAGGCGTCGAGACGTGGAGGAAAGGAAGACAAAGATAACGCACGAGTTCTAACACAATAGTTAATTTTTTGAAGGATGAATAGCACAATAGTAAAACAGGCTGGAAACTCCCACAATTCTTCTTTAGAGGTCGTACAGAGTTACAATTTATTTTTTATTGTTGGATTTTCCGTTTGACCGATGCTTTACTAAGTCGGCATTGCGGAACGATCTAACTAGAATCAACATTATAAATTATGATTTGTCTCAACAACCGAAACGACCATATCATATGTAAAAGACCTTGATGGCCTGAACAAGTTACATTCATGAGCAACGACAGTATAAAACAATTGCCTAGTTCCACCACGTTTATAAATATGTTAAGTTTGAAAAAGTATTGAACAATTTAAATATAGGAGAGAGAGAGAGAGAGAGAGAGAGAGAGAGAGAGAGAGAGAGAGAGAAAGAGAGAGAGAGAGAGAGAAGTGATAGTATTTGTGACATAAGAGATAACGAACGAGTAAGAGAAACCCACGTCTTTCCTAACAACATTAAAATTAATCATATTTCATAACACGCAATTCGTAAAAAGTCATCGTAAAACTAAAATAAAAATTAATGAATTAGGAGACCCACTAACAGAAATTGTCTAAATTAACTAATCAGGTTACATATTAAAAATAAATAGTAGCAACATTAACTAATTGATGTCTGACAAGACTTAATGACATACTTTTTATTACAAGGGGACAAAAAGATCCTTGATTAAAATATTAAAAAGAGTTTAATAACGAGGCGGTAGGGTTTTAAAGTTGAAGGCCACAGCCTGCGTCTAAATTTAGGATTGACAGGGTATTTATTCCCAGCCATCAGGAAATTGTTCCCAAAATCGCTAATTTCCTCGTCGAAAGATTCAAGAAAAGATCTATCAGACTCATATATACAACTTGTTTTGTGTTAGAACCAGTATAGGCCATCTGTGCCAGACGAAAATATTTGGAATTTTGCCCAACCGAATGTAAACAAGATGAGTAGCAAGTATGTTGAAAGGGCCAAAACAGAGGTAGAATAAAAATTACCAAGAAATAACCGGCGATGAGCCCACTTATTCCGTCATAATCTGTATAAATATACCAAGGACCGGTCAAGACATTTTCCAAGAAGAACGGATAGAATTAGTTTATAAACAAAAATTATTTGTCGTTAATGACCGAGGCGGTGATCCGGGCCGACGGTTCACAGGGGGGATATTTCACGTTTCCAGGTCCCGGGGGATGATTAGTACGAGTCAATGAACGTTTGATGGGTGGGCATTTTAAGAAACCGGGGAGTCACGAATCCGGGAGGGAAAAGGAGCCGTCCCGAACCTGGGAAACGTGATGTCGGGAGTGGAAGATAGAGGTGAAGGATGGACGGGCTACAATGAAATAATTAAAATTGATGAAGGTGGTGGGCCCGGAGAGAGGTCAAGAGGTAATCCGGGTGGATGATGGTGCTCATCAATCTTCCCACTTCACCGAAAACAGAATCTTTCCCGAATACTCAACGCTGTAATTGCGCGGATTCCATTTTTAGGGATCACCAGAATGCAGAAGTTAACTGTTTTTAGATTATGGACTCAGAGGGAATATTGGAATTACTTCTTTTGAGCTACTGAATATTACAATATCAGCTGCATATTTTAAACAAATAAAATAAGAGGAAAGAGGAGAGAGAGAGAGAGAGAGAGAGAGAGAGAGAGAGAGAGAGAACGATGTCAATGATAAAGAGAGAGCAGTACGCTTAAGGCTATGTTGCAATTGACACCAATCAATTGATTGGAAATTGAACATTTTATTTTGTTTATTTATTTTAGTTCACATTAGCGACAGGACTACTATTTCGTCTAAGTGGCATATAAAACATAATTAATTACTAAACGCGTAATTTTAAATAAAGATTATCCGTTTGACTGTTTACGAATCAATAGAAATGGCCCAGAAGCGTGAATAACCAATCACAACTATTTATTTTTATCGGGATATAATGATATATTTTTTCATTTCAATTGCCAAGAATGTTAGAGGAAACTAGAGGAGACTCCAGTTCCCAGTCACGATTTAACTAAGGAATTGTGCAACAATGGGTGGATTGTATTTTATGGAGGTCTGCTATAACGGTATATTTTCAACACAAAAAATTCATACAACATGCAGCGGTGTAAAAAAAAATCATGCAAAAAAACAAATATCAAAACTGAGTTACCGCCATAGATTAAATGCAGCATTATGCCTAATTAATTGATCACTTTCCAAAATATCTTTTCCAGATTAAATCAACCTCGCATTTACAAAAACCCCTGTCTAATATTGCTGTATAGTCTACAAGTAAATATTTACGTATATTCGGAAGAATTCGTTCCTCAAAACTAATATTGACAATTACAGTCCGATCTAAAAATTAATATTCAACAGGGCGGTTTAACTATAGATGTTAAAATGTCAGTTTCTTCAATAAAATCAACATAAAACAAATGTTACAACGATCATTTAATGATGTTTTATTTTTGCCATTGTACTGTTAATACATGCAATACATATAAAGGAAAAAAATGTTAGCTCAAATAGACAAGAAAACCCCATTTAATTGCACGATTATTTCACAGAAAATATAATGTAGGAGTTCTTCGGGTCTGCGGTGTGATGAATCTGTAATTTCTGATAATTCTGGTCCGCCTGTTCTCATCGATTTGGTTTAAACTAATAACATTTGTCGAAATAATACAGAGATGCCTGAAGATGGCAAAACGCTTTGTCTAACAGACCAACACAAAACGAAATTATCAGAGTGGTTCATTTTACTCATACGTTTGATGACCTCAGCGAATACGATCATCAATGGTATGATACACCCTGATCTACGGAAAAGAGAACGTACGGAGGCTCAATTATACACAAAACAAACACTTTGATCTTTGAATAATTTTGATTAAAGACCACATTGAAGCCTTAATTAATTTTGTGAGTAAAATTATATGAAATTAATTGTAAATAATAATTGTATATGGATATGAATACTTAAAATCATTGTGGGATCAGGTAATAAATAAATTCTATAACCTTAGACCAAGTTTAAAAAAGACCAAGCAAAAAGAGAGATGGTTGACCGAAACCTACTATACTACTGATAATTTTCATATTATTTTATTTTTCCATGACTAATTAATTGACTTTTCTGTGTACATAACTGATGTTTCTAGATACAAACCCACCTCGATGTTTTGGCAGACCACAATGATCAGATTTATTTATTTTCATCAACATCTTTGATGACCAATCGTGAAGTTATGTATCTTTTTGATACTGAAAAGCAAGGCCGAAATATACTTTAACAATAACAATCCTTTTTTTAAAAAGGATTGACTCCACACTCACTCCATCATTTATAATTTCTATTAACATGTTAATAGCATAGAAGAAACTTACGTCTTTTTTTTAAATTGTATATTCCTCACAACTGAGATTGGTGATCATACCAATGAATATAGCGAAAACAAATGCGTACGATTGACCAAAGCAGTGAGGAAGATACACCAGAATGGCGAGAAATGACCATACTACCGATTACATGATCATCTTGTGTATTTTGTTATTGGTAATGTATTTCTGATATATTTTAGCATTTCCCCTTTCATGGTCAAAAGCAGAGCAAAATAGCAGGAAACCATCATATACAAGAGTAGATCACTCAATAAACATACAAAAAAAATCACAATAGGTACCTAGTAAAGCTGAATGGATTTTCCAAGCTTAAGTAAGGTTTGCCATTGTAGAAACTTGTAAAATGTGTACTACTGACACAACATGCAAACAACCACTGAAGATGGTGAAATATTGAAACATCTAACAAACCTAAGTAGAAAACAATGTAACCAGTATGATTGCGATCGCTGCGGAACGATAAAAATACTAATTGATTTGATCCCGCGGCGGGAAAAAATGACAGATTCCATTTATCCTTGATCGAGCCTATCCTTAAAGGAACTTTTCTCGGTTGCAAACTGAAGATGGTGAAACGTGTCTGACCGAGCAAAACAGCAAGGATGAGTCCTGATCAAACTTTTGGTAATGTTCTCTCAATATAGTTAATCATGGATGATTTGTAATATCATTTATTCCTTGTCAACCCAAACCAAGATGCCTTCGAATATGTATTCCTTCATATTTTTACCAGCAAAAGAAGCTTTACTTATTAACCAAACCAATACTGAAGATACGCCGAATCGCGACTGACCTAAATAATCGAAAAATAACGCAGTCAAATTATAATAACAGTATTCCTAAAACGTAATAAATCGATAAGAGGTACTCCTGGCTAAAGCATAATAGACTTATTGTTTTTACTTGTTGTTTTTTTGAATTGTTCTCCTTCAATCCAACAGTTCCATCAAAACAGAAATGACCACAAGTAAATGGGCAGATGAAACGATAATCATATTTCACTACGCTCCAACGGCGGGACGTGGAGGATCGGAGGACAACTGGCAACGCACGAGTTCTAACGCAATAGTTGGTTTGTCGATTTTGAAACAAACACCGGTATGATTACAGACAGGCAGACACGTACTACAGCGTTTGAAAACAAAAGGATCCAGCCATCAAGCGTGTTTTTTTTCTTTAATTATAAATAGGTCGATTAGACATATCGAGGCAATAAATCTATCACCAATATTTTATCTCATATGATAAAATGCGAGGGTCAAGAATTCCCAAGGCAAACGAGTCTGGGCAACGAACAGGATGCACGGGTAAATTACGGAGTCTGGCACCCGACAAACGTAACTGTGACCCACGGAACGAAACAGCCCCTTTAATGGACAGAAATTATCCTCATATCAACAATTTTCTTCACTTGGCATAAAAATGGCCTCGGCCAAGTTTTTTCCTCTTTCCAGCCTACCTATGGACTAAGATGATATTGTGGTTTAAAAAATAAAAACTCCACAGTTTGTGCAATTTTGACTCCAGTGTTTTCCTACGTGATCAAAAGCAACGTACGTAGAAGCAAGGAACTTATAAAACGCTACATAAAGTCCTAGGCCGGGCGACTTCATACGAACAACTTTTATTACAAAGTGAAAGAAGGAAAGGGCCACTCGACCCATCTCAGGAACAATGGGAGCACCCGTGAATAGGTTTATTTTCGAGTAGGATCTCTGGATCCTGCAGACACAGCTGAACGGAAACGGGGAAGGAAGTGGAGGGCGGAACTGAGCACGCGACACCTGCGAGGGCGGAACCGAAAAGGTACTCGAACCCTTGGAAGTCCATGCGTTCAAAATCACTTTCAATCATTGCGACAAAAGTGTAGACAATAAACATATTATATTTTTTGGCTGAATCTAAAAATATGCAAATCGCAATGAAAACACAGTTTCTCACTCGACAAAAAAAAATTTGAGTTTCGCTGATTTGTTGTCAAACTAATTTAGTTTTTATTTTTTTTGATTTCGGAGGGCAAATGTAAAGGTTCAATTCTTAGAAGATTAACGAAGATGGATTAAGAATGGTTCCTTCATAACGATTCCGGAGCAATCTTGGGAAAAGATGGACCTCCATTATTAACAACCACTTGGAAGGGCGGACTTGACGCCAAAGAAGGGCTGCTTTTCTATGAACTGGCTCCACAACAGTTTAACTGTTTATTAACCAACTCGATCAATGAAATGTGATTATATACGATTTTCGAGCGAACAAAGGCATAATAGAATTGCCTAGTATGTTATTAAATCTATACTGTAGAATGTAAATATTGTTTATCAATACCTGCAATAAACATTGACTACCATGCGCCAGGTTTTTTTTCATGAAGTAGACATATTTTTTTGTACAAAAATCTTAAAATGATGATTCCATTTGCAAAAGAGTAAAAAAATCATATACAATTAGTATCATAACAACAAAACTGATCAAACACAAAGAAAGGTCAATAAGATCTGTAGAGTACTACCTCTAATTTGGTCGTGGCGATCATCGTGCACTGCTGTTCTCGCTGGTCTGCTCAGTTATGAATTTGCCTGATCGAAACAAATATATACATAGTATTGGCGATATGCGAGGATAAGCAGACCAAAACTGTCAGTATCGACCAAACCAACTTGAGTAAATATTATTCAATACAATAATTGTTGAATTGCCGAAAGTACTCTCTCAGCCGGTTAATGAAGCATTACTGTAGAAATACAAAAACATTTTCCTAGTAGGAATAGTTACGATGGAGTGAATTTATTAGTTCAGTAGATGAAAAGAATAATATTGCTTACATTGGATCTCTATTATGTCTGATGTTGGGTATTTAAATGTGAGAAATATGGAATAAAAATTTACTATCGTACTGCATATAAGTAGTTTCAACTTTCGCTATAACATGCTGACTACTTAATGAATATCACCCACTTTAACAATTAAACTTATGTAATTATGAAATCCCATGATTTTTGTGACCTAAAATATGTTTAACCCTCCTAAATAGTACCTCATGAACATATAGAATACATTATCGCTAAGTTGACACACAAAGAGTAACTTTTCGCTTATGTTTAGTATCTGATCATCCACATACTCAATATTGTTGGATTGTTGGTTTGGCGTGGTTATTGTACTAACTTTTAAAAGGGCATAATTGAGGTCACTATAAGACTAAAAACTGAAGTCGGCGAAACGCCGAAACGACAGACCCGAAACGAGAACAGCACATTACTCAACATCTTTAATAACCAATTATATCTTCTCTTAACAGATGTTAGGACTTAAAGGCTGATCCTCAGAAAACGAGCTTACCACCACCTGGTACATTACTAATGCGTTATCAGCAAACAGTCTGGAACCTCTTGACTGAATAAGACATAAAACCTATTGCCATTTGATCCATGTTAACTCTGTTCCTGATGAGGCGTGAAAGTCAATTTATTATAAGGTGTCAGTCCGAGGTTCGTGACAGTGGCTATTTCGTGTCTTACGCTGAATGGAAACAATCATTATTTAATTTATCTGCCATATGAAATATTAGTTTCTTCGTCACATAACTTATTGATACCTTTTTAAGTAATTCTCTATGTCCAATAATCCGCCTACATATATTATCATTGTGGGATCTTTGGTTCAGCAGAATGCGCCCAGAAGTTGTACGAAGGCTACAGTAATTTTTAGTTTGATTGAAGATTTATGCACGTTGATCTGTTGATATTATTTAATATAGGTTATGGCCATACATTGGAAAGTGCGCCTTTCCTTAAAAACCGAGCACTTTCCTTGGTGCCTCTTCGTGGATTCCTTTGGTGCGAAAAATGTCCTACCAGTAGCTGAACCGTAAACAGTCTAACGCATTATAATACAACGGACATGCACGCGCCGATCTCTCTGATTCCTACTGGCGTAGCCTGCATGTTTCCGAGTCAGATTTGTCCAACTTCTTAAGATGATAGTCGAGAGCAGTGGCCAATATAAAGGCATATAATTCTATTATTATATTTAATATAGTAATCTGTATTAATGTTTCGAATTTGACATAAATGCTGCCGATTTAATGTTAATTGATGTAATCGTTGTTTGATTAAGGATCCAGAAAGATTTCACATTTGGAGGATTAAGTGGCGCTTGTAAACTCGACCGTTAAGTCGTCTCATAGTAATCGCGCTTACTATTCAAACTCCGTCTTTACCCCTTTGCTTTGAATCCTACTGAGAAAAACTCAGTTTCTGGAACAACACCGAAATATTAATGAAGCCTCTCGACCATTCTTTTCCCAACTGGGACGCCTAGAATTTCAAAAATACCTCTACCGTTTCTCATGGTGGTGTAACACACTCAGGAACAGATCTTTGACGGTTTTCAAAGTATTTATTCAATCAATTAATTGTTTGTTTTTAACTCGCAACCTTGTGAAGTATGAGGAGAATATTTGTGAATGAAGGTACAACTGGTAATTCAGATTGCTCATGGAGGTCCTTGGGCAGATCACTAGACCGAAACCGAACATCCGCCGTTTTGAACCTTGTTGAACATGATTTTTTTTTTTAATTTTACAATATTGTTGACTCTGTTGAATTACTGTTCAATAAATGGACACCGAATAAAAACATAAAGCACGGTTCAGAATTATAATTCATTAGCATTCCTTCATATTATATGCAGGGTGTTCGGCTAATCGTGTTACAAACTTTGCCCGTAGATTCTACATTCAAAATGAAAGCAAAAGGTCCTAAGAAACGGTGGTCTGAACCTCAGCAGTGTCGGAGTTATTTCACTCCTTCTAATTTTTATTAAGATTTCACGACTTTACTTCAAATAAGCAATGATAATTCCAAAACTAAAAGGTTTTGGACAAATCCGTTGAGACCAATTGCAATAAGATTTGATCAATACTAAACTTGTCAAATAAGCGTTTTAGTAGCGAGAATTTTGCAAAGTTGAAAAACATACTGGGGTGATTCTAAACTATTTCCGAACCTAGAGGCTAGCGAATTACAGAAAACGTACCCCTTTATCTGGTTCATTCCTTACATTTTATTTTTTTAATCGATGAGATTAATCGTAAACAAAAACTTTTAATGTATTGATTACAGGCGGCTTTTTTGTTTCGTTTTTTTCCAAGCAACAGGTGTCTGCGGCTAGGTAGCTGGGTCAACAGCTGATAACCGCCCTTCTTCCCTGCATTTGCATTGATTCATAAACATCCTCCAGCGACACCTGCCTGACCTATAGCGCCCGCCATTCCTTAAGTGTTGTATTGAAATACAATGTATCCAAGGAAGTTTTGCTAAGAGAATCGGTATACACTGAACGCACATTGTAAATAAACACGCACACACTCACATACAAAGAAAGAAATACATCAAGTTTTTTTAATTTACACTATTGATAGATTTAACAACATCAATATTACAGTAAGTAGCTTTTGCCAAAAGGAAATAATGATTTTGCTAAGATGAGCCGTGAACAGATTCAGATAATACATATAGGTAATTTGAATTATATATCGATGCCCTTAGCTTCTTTGAAATATGGGGTGTAATTCAGCTTTATGTGAGATAACAAATACGCAATTACACAATAAAACTTTTTTCCACTCAATTCTGAAATTTCTTCAACAGGTCTGCGCGTTGATCAACTTCCAGGCATATTGTTTTGGGAGGTCATACAAGTTGCTCCACAAACCTACGACTGAGAATGAAGAATGGCAGGCAGGCCAAAATATCGAGTACAAACTGACCAGAATGATGGGATACACCCTAACTACAAGTTCATCACCTTGCATTCCAGCAAATTTGACAATAAGTTGTGAAGATTATATCCCTCGAAATTTCGTGAGTTCGCCTCGTTGTACTAACTTTTAAAAGGGCATGATTGACATAATAGCTCAAAGATTAAAAACTGAAGTCGGTGAAATGCCGAAACGTATTTGACAGACCCAAAACGAGACCAGGACATTACTCAAGTTCTTTAATAACCCATTATATGTTCTTTCAACCTAAATATATCTTACCGTTCAGATATATGACAGTCATCTATGGTAAAGAAGTTTCAGTATTTCAATTTTCAATTCGAATCCTGAGGTGGTGGACTAGTTTGTTTGGTAGTTTGTCGTTTTCTATGATCTCATCCTCGCTGCTATGCTCTGTCAGTCGTATTTCGGCAAATGGCCATCTCTATTAGCGGGTTTGTAATTGCGGAATGTTTCGCGTTCTAAAGCCAATATCTATCTTCGGTTTGTTAATTAAAAGTCGAACCTACAGACCCACCCTGACGACGGCGATATGCCGTAAAGTCAAACCAAATCAACGAGGGCGAAGAACAAAAGATGATCGTAGCGGTTGGTTTCCCTTAATGACTTTGATGACCAATTTTATGATCGCAGAGATAATCAAACATACTTTTAGTGTCATTTATCCCACGCTCTGATCACATCAAAAAAGATTCTATTTGATCTTTCAACTTAATAGGCATCGCTTAAAAAATGGTTACCGGCATAAAGATCGAATATTAAACTGATTAAAGGATTTTTTTAGAAGGGATCTTATACTCACTGATTACATCTAATAATGTATTTGTTTTGTACAAACTGACCTCAAATGTCGTATCTTCTTGAGGTTGATGAATCTGGTTTTTCCGATTGTTTATTGTCCCCCTGATGTCGAATAAAGTAAATTACTTGGTGCAAATGCAGCAATGTACCTAATGTTTTATTAGGTCCCATACTAATTACTAGTGAAGAAGAAAGACTACCTTATCGATCAAAACACTGATGTCAGCAGACTAGAGTGATCAGCGAGCACAAACTACAACCAATTATTGTAAAAAGAAAATTATGGTGTAAAATAACTGGTTGATTAAGCGTTGCTGTTATCGACAAATGATACAAGCCTACGTTTTTATTCAAGAAAGGTGGATCTCGACAAAATCACAAAAATGTCAAGCAGGGTCCACCGTCATGAAATATTCATAGGGTTTGGTTCTCTTATTCCTCAGCGGGACATTCTGGCTTTAGCGCATCGTGAAATAAACGTAAAGGGATAGCTGCAATTACAGCAACACCCCTGTAATAGTTTGCTGGAAGGTTGGAAAGTCAAGTGCGCGGCGTGCAACAGATAACCGACACCCTCCCGCAATGCAATTCATTATGCAACAGGCAGGGCTCAAAATCTAAAGCATGAGATCCGTTTTGAACGCGAACCCCGTTCTATAGTTGTCAGAGGGGTTGAACCAGGCGGAGTACATATATTTTTAATAGAAGAGGGTTGAACGATCCGGGGACAGATGTGCCGCCCCTATCCACGTCAGATGGCGAGGTACTGTTAAATCGGAAGTAGGGAACCCCCATTATACCGTCTGTATGTTTCCATAGAGGAAATAGGGGGACGAAAAAGGAAACGCGACATTCAAATAAAAATTAAATACAGTCAATTTTAAAACGATAAATTGTGGTCGGGTTTTGACGATGGAAATTAAGCATCAGCCAAAAGTCAATATGTTCCATTTCTTTTATCTCATAACAAAACATTACGGAAAACTTTAAATCCCAATACTTAGAATTATTAATGAAAAACACTTTTTTAAATACAAAGTATGATTGAGTTGAAAAATTAGTCACGAGCGGGACTCGAATCCCCAACTGCGATCATGAGTAGAGGACAGAATTTACGATAAATTTTCAATTCGACCATACTTTGCTTAATAAAATAATAAATGATTTAAAATTATTACTTTTGTTAACAGAATTAACTAACGAAGTATATTAAAATAAAAATACCAATGATTTCTAGTAAAAGGAGAAATAAAACCATAGAGAACGCAGTTCTTTTTCTTAAGTATGTAAAAGTAACTTGATAAACTAAGAAAAACACAAACCGTTTACTACAATAAGTAAAAGAAAAATGAAACACCAAGAAAAGTAGAGTTTTGACTTCAATAAGTGTAATAAAAGTGAGAAACCAAGAGTACACAGACCACGTACTTCAATAAGTAAAACAAGAATGAACAACCACGAGAACAATGACAGTTTATTTCATAAAAAAAAAAAGAAAAATGAAAAGCAAGAGAACGAAGACCTTTTCATTCATAAGTAAAAGAACAACCACCAAGAGAGCAGAAGCCTTTTTACAATATTTCAAAAATACAAGACAAATGAAAAACGAAGAGAATATCGAAAGTTTACTCTTTAAAAGATAGTTCTTACTTAGTTTGTTGTTTTCAGCTTATAATTAAACATACTATACAATGTATTAACGAATTAGTAAAAATGATATAATAGGCTCCTTAAATTTATGCTTACTATCTAATTATTGTCAATTTAATAATAAATTATATGAAAAGAAAGGGTTACCAATGGGGCCCTCAATTATCCTCGAAATATTCATGGATAACATTTGTAAAATTATTTTCAAAAGAAATAATGTAATTAAATCTGTCCTTTTTTTTATAAAAGCTATGTACACGACATTTGGAACACAAGAGGATCTAAAAGAAGTCCTCCAATTAATTTATTCTTTGTACCCTAGTATAAATTTATATTGGAAATAAATAAATGTGAACTTAAAAGACACTTTAGACTTAAAAGTGTCAATAATAAATAACCTAATGGACGTACACAGAATAACCACAACTATAGATACTATGATATCGGCAGTCCTTATCCCAAGGGCTTAAACAGTCATTTGACTCAAAGGCCGAATGTTGCAACTCCAATTAACACATGCTAATTATAAAAAGAATTACAAAATATTGAAACCTTAGCTAGAACAATGAATATCATAAAATATATATCGACAGGTTGCTGGTAAAAAGGATTAAAAAAATGAATTTAAAAGATGCAACAATGGATTCGGCCACCCCACCGAAAATGAATCATAAGGATTTCCTTACTTGTCATACATTAGTGATCTATCAAAAAATGTAGGCAAAATTCTTGAACAATAAACGAACGAATGAAAAATAGTTAACTGTGCACACAATTAACCATCAGTTTTTTAATGGTTTTAATAACTATTGAACATACCTTGATTTTGTCTATTAACAAGCTTACAAATGACAGATCCATGTATTATTACTTTTTCATTGGTACTCACCTGAAACAGACAAAACAAAAACAAATGAAAATATGGGATTATTCAACAGTCTTGTGTTAGACAGTGTCTGATCGTCCCAGATAGGTTAAGTTTCTAATACTCGAGTGCTTTGTAAACTTAGAATCTATAAAACGAGCGAGATAGAGGCTGGGGGACGATCGAACTGGTCACAAATGTTATTATTAAGCATGCAGTTCATCATTATTGATTAGTCAACCTTTCATCCGTTGTAATTAGCTGTTTTGGTTTATGTAAATGCTATTTTTACAAACTAAAACAGATGGCACGCTATATTCCTTTTCACTTTCAATAATGTCAATAACCATTTTAATTTTGTTTGGTCCACATTAAAAATTACAGAATAATAAAGCATACCTTGTTGGAAGATAAGAAAATAAGGATTTATGTTGCCTTATCTTGATTTGGACCAAATTCATTACATCAGAAACGTGGTGTATTTTGAGTCTTGAACACGAACGGCTCTAAGCTGAGAGACATCAATGCTCAAAGACAAATCAATTTGTTAACCAAAACTTTGTTTCCATTTAAATGTGGCAATGGAAACAGAATTTTCAAATAGGTTTTAGAGAGTTCAAACTTAGTCATTCTGTCGACCAACATGCATGTTACACTGACCAGATTTCGGCTACAAGATATGGAAGATAATCCACATTAAAGAGAACTGAAGACTCAATTTGATTCTGGGCGAACGATAGTTGCCAGAAAAGTTTAAAAAACGTTCCTGCAAAGTCGAATGGATGTTCATCGAAATTCATCAATTTTCTTTTTTTTTTTTTTAAGAAATTCCTTTGCACGTGAATTGGAGATTAAAATAGGCCTTTTATGATTTTGTTCACTTTGATGTACGATAACCATGTTTTGTTTGGACTATTATCGATTTGCATCACCGCCCTAGGGTGGAAACAACTCGATGAGGGGGCCCATATTCGTTGATCACTGAGCGATTTAAGTCCCTGTGGATGACGTAATTTCGTTTCACCCCAGGATTAATAATAAAAACCATCTATCACTTCACACGGCCACAATAACCACATAAACTAAATGAGCAGGCGTGCACGTTGTCAGAATGGCGAGTTTACCGAGAATCTTGACAGGCTGGCGAGATACGTGATGAACCGAGGCCTCAGCGGATTTTTACAGGGTACGGGGAAAGCTGTACTAAGCCTAATGCGAGGGGAGACAGGGTTGACAATTGTCGAAGCCTAATACATGCAAAGAGCCAACACGTGTACAACACATTCATTTCCAGGAAGGCTGTAAGAAATTTAAATACATTTCATCCCTTCAAACAGCCCATTAAACTATGAGTAAAAAGAGTAATCAAGCAAAACCACACAAAAATATTGGCATTGATTTAGGAACTAAATGAATTTGTAAGATCAAGTTCTATTTTTGTCAGGGCAATCGATGCTAGACCGAAACAGCGAGACAAGACGGGAATAAAAGGAAACGACCAAAAGACAGGTCTTCATCCCACAGCCCTCACAAGCAAATATCAAATTTGGTTTTTTACAAATTAGTCTTTTCAGAAATTACTGAATGCTATTGATATGTGGATGATTTAGAATATATTTAATATAAGATAGCTTTTGACTTGCGTCTCTCTCTCTCTCTCTCACACACACTCCCTCCCTCCATCCCTCCCTTGGATTGGAAGTTAAAAAGTGAAAAGAATTGGTGTTCACCCGTTTATCGGGCTTCCTGTACACTACAAGAAAAGCAACATAGACTGTTATTTCGCACTCTTTATTTATTTATTCGTCCCTTTTTAATTAGGGGTAATATAAATGCAAAACAAAGGATTGACTAACGGAAAGGGCCAAATTATTGCAGCAATTTTGATGATGAACTGTGGAGATAGCGGAAATATCAATAGATCTATTTATAAATATGTACAACTTCCACAAAAATGATGTGTTTTATATGCAAGACATTTTATGTTGCCACATTCAAGGAAAACCCAACAGTTACCCCATATTTTGTTGTGGTTTTTAATTACGGAAACCTGAAAAAACCAAATTGATGTTTCTCGATTGATGGATTCGGTAATATTACAAAATTAATTTGACAATTTTCCTATGTACAACGTGTAAAATGTGAAGGATTTGGTTAAATAGTGATTTTGTTTAATTTGCAGTTATTGAAATTCATCAGAACATAAATTAACATTTTCATAAAGAAATCAGAGCTATTCGATACTGTTTTTACATACTTTGCCTGTTTTAACCAAATGTATACACATTTCAACCACTTGTACTTACACAGGACGGTGTGAATTTAAGGTAAGTCAATATTGGCCATATATGCTTTGAAAGGGATCTTCTCTTTCCTTTCTTTCCTGGCATTATCGGATGGCCGGGTTCGTCTGGATATTCAGAATTTCAGGTATTTTCATGAAATACGGAAAGGGTGAAGGTACAGACGGCTAGACACCTTGCAGTCTGAGAACCCTTTCTTTGAAGGGAATGAAAGGGCGCACATTTTACTACTGTTTACTCTACTGTAGTGAATCTGGTCGGGTTTTTCAACCACCTGCTAACAAGTGAACACTTTTTGGTGAAATCCGTGGGAATGCCTACTTTCCTACGGTCTCCAAAACGAAGGAGCGATAAAAAATTATGCCCTTTTAATGATTTTGTTAATTTTATGTTTGCTTAAAGTAAAATTGAATATTTAAATGAAGAGGTTTGGACACTTCCATTTTAGCTGAGGCTTTTGTGAATAAAGTATGGTTAATTTAATCAAGAGGTTGATCATCCCTGACTGTTGACCTTTATCTCTGTCTTGGCAGACAGTTTTCTGCAGTCCGCATTAGTTATCGATAAAACACAATCACATGTCTTGCTTGAGCACAATCGAACTTAATCAAATGGAACGCGCGTTTGTCCGAAACAACGAGCACAAGCGGATCAGAGCAATTTAGAAAACCGAAATGAATGAAAAAATGAAGCAAATTTTCTTCATAACTCAACTAAGAATCAACAAAATCATGTAACCAAATATTTAGATCGAATACATCATATCGCAGAAACCAAGTCCATAAAAAATTAATAACAATAATTTAAAAGAAATAAATATTTTGAAGGAGAAAGTGGGAGGGGGGGGGTCGAGAATAAAATCGAGGGTTGGATAATGGCTCACCTGGAGGTTTTCCCACAGGTCAGGGAGATGGGCGCATCTGCCTCAGGGAGGCTTCAGCTGCTCCAGAGATTCTAACAATATCTTAGCACCAGAGACAACTAACTACGATTTGGAATTAAGCAAAAATAACTCAAATTCTATATAAAAAGTAGAACCATAAGGTTTAAAAATATACTGCAAAAATAGTTTGAACTATTATTTTTGGGACGTTTCATTATATAAACCAAACTATATGTTTGTACTTTTTTTCCATCCCAACTTTGATATTTGATAACAATACGGAATCGTAACGCACTTTTTCTCGAGAGAAGGGATTCGAGAATACGAAATCACACAAAAAAAAACAACAAGTTCAATTGTACTTTTCACAATTTTCAATTTTATGTGGTCACCATTTAATTGGATGAACCAATGATGTCATCATGATAATGACATGATTAGACTATGACTTTTATTGTTTCAGTTAACAATACAACATGTGTATTGGACAAAATTTACAAGAATTTTAAAGGGAATATTTCCAGAGTCTGGGTCTTCAGTAACAACCTAAAACCTTAATGACTCCTAGAATAGATAAGAGCACATGTGCTCACCGCTGAGGGATCCCATTTATTCATAACCAGACCCACACGACGGAAACTTTCGAACAAGACTCCTTCAGCCTGACGGTCAGGCAATAAATTCAATCCATAATATTTGTACAAATAAAAGAAAGTTAAGTTATTAGTTTAAGTTTTATTACCACAAAATATTCATGGGTATCATACAATACGTCCTTCCTGTCCTTGCTCAATATTTCGTTCCAAAGCGTCAGACTTGTAATTAAAGTAAAGAACGTAAGTCATAGCTCATATACATACATGTACGTATTCAGAAATCGTAGTCAGAGCAACGGAGAGATGTACAATTTGATGGATAAAACTATAAAAAGATATATAAATAAATGGATAAAGAAATATATAAAGATGAAGATGGAAAGGAAGGATATTTATTTGCGTAATGTGGATGAGGGAGAGGTTAGCACACATTGAGAGGAAGAGAAAATGAAAACAAAAGTGAGAGAGAGTAAAGGAGATAGAGATAAAGAGGAGTGAGAGCGAGAAAAAAGTGAGAAAAAGCGAGAGAGGGATGAAGGGTGAGAGAGTGAACGAAAGAGAAAGAGAAAAAGTGTCTTTGTAAGTGATGTAAATGAGATGATTTATTAAGAAACACATGAAAAAATGTTTTACAAAACATTTCACACACATGAAAGACGAAAGAGAGAGAGAGAGAGAGAGGAGAGAAAGAGGGGGGAAAGAGAGGCAGACAGTCGGAGAGATAAAAAAGAGAGAGGTGGAGGGTAATGAAGGTGGTG
>CM077104.1:31436422-31479790 GCA_039619505.1 Cimex hemipterus | reverse complement strand
TATATATATATATATATATATATATATTCTCAGTCCACCTTCAGTTCTGTTTGTCACTTCTCTTCTCTTCTATTTCTCACCTTTCTTCTCTCTCTCACCCTTTTTCTGTTACAATCTCCCTATTTTTTTTAACTCCCTCTCACATTCATTCATTCTCTCCCTATACATTCATTGTTTTTACCAATCTCGAGTATAATGAGTTTCTAATGACTATTGTGTAAATACTACTCAAACATTAGTGTTTGTTTGCATAAAATGCATGCGATAGAGGGGCAAAACGTTCCCTGCTTAGCAAAATTGCATTTTTAGTTTTACACCAATTCGATAACTGCAAAACTCAATTGACAATAAATTTTGACTAATGAAATGAAATAATTAATCACCAGACACCTTGCATTCATCTTTACAGTTAGGGTTTTTAAATTAGAATTAAATATGCTGTAAAATTATAAGATCGTGCATAACTTTTTTATGTTTAAATGGAAAGGTGTTTTAGAAACACATCTCGAGTCCGGACTTACATCTTTACTACGTAAATAAATATTCATAAATTGTGAAAACTTTCTTAATGGGGGACATTGCATTCGTGTTGCACCACCGCTGGAGAAGAAAAATTCAGGCGCCTAATTAAAAGAATAACTCGCATTAAAAAAAAAATCGCAAAGTTATTTGGCCTCATAGATGCATGAGCTGTATGTAAGAAAGTATGGCAGTCTTTTCCTCGGGGTCGTACGCCCCAAGGGGACGTGTTTAATGACTGGGGAAACGGGCACCGGGTGTTTGGCCAGGTGTCGTGTGCTTCGGAAGCACCTGGTCCTCCACGCGACCAGGGCCCCCTCCTGCAGCAGACCCCAGACGAAGAATGGATCCCCCCCAAGGAGGCAGACCGGTATCTTTTCATATTTAGATAAGTTCCGACCGGATGCACCACGACATTGAAGAACCGGGAGAAAAAGAGTTCGATTGCAAAATTTCCAAACACTCTTTCTTCTTAAAATTACATAAAAGGTGTTAAGAAACAGTAAACCCCCTTTTTGAAGCTAATAATAACTTCTTTTCATTAAACTTTTAATTCTCTCCTGGCTAGGGTTGAAACATAAATGAGGAACAAACAACACTTTTACTTGCTCAAGTTGCCGCTTAATTATTAATCATCTGAAATGAAACATTTACTTATAAATATTACAAATAGAACTAAATAATTGAAATATCAAAGGTTGTAATGTCTTTTCGTGAAAAATTTGCATCATTTAGAGATGATATGAGGCCAAAAGAAGCACTCAGCCATTTAAACTTGAATGGATTTTGTCTGTCAATTTTTTAATATCATCTTATCCAACTAAAAAATAAAAATATCCATCCCTGAATAAATCACATTTTCCGACATAACACCTCTTAATGCAGAAAAACTTTAAATTAGTTTAAATCTTACCATTTCTTCTTAACCTTTCTCCCTTCACTGGACGTTTAAAACATTTCTTTAATAACTTAGCAATATAAAAAGTTATACTGTTGCAAACGAATTTAACAACTTTCCACCCAGTTAAAAAAAGTGAAAATATTTTGGAGAAGCATGATTTCAACACTGAAAGCTGACAAGGCTAAGTGCAAATACACTTTACCCGTCGCTTTATAACATTTTTTAAATAACTTCAACCACAAAATACTTGACATGAACCGCCATAGCCATTACTTTCCAACCCCTACCAACTTAACCTCATTTATATCTTACATTTTCCTCTATCTTTTGTGATTACTTGATCATTGAATCAAAACACTAAATCTGCTTTTCATTAAAGGCACGATAAAAGCAATAAAACTATTAGGGTTGTACTTATAATTGATGTGTAATACACTCTATTAGTAGGAATACAGTAAGTTACTCAAAGGTAGCTACAGATTTTTAAAAAACTAACAATGTTTACTTTCCGATCCGCCGGAAGGTGGTTTTTATTTACGGCAATTTACATGTTGAGATATGCAAATCGGTGGAGTTCAGCGCAACCAGGTCAAAAACTGGCCGTAAGAAACTTGTATCATCAAGTCCGAATAGGCGATAGTTTTGAATAAGCCGAAGCCCATCAAAATAAAGGAGAACACCAGAAGAAATTGCTTTCTCCGAGATTGTAAATACACAACTGTCTGCCAACTGTAGTATCACAGATGGCCACCTCGTATGGCACATGCCGTCTGAAGCAAGGATGTGGATTCGGCCCCTATAATTACTAGATTATCAAAATACAATGGATATCCGGAACGGAAGTGGGTACTAAACCCCCTGGCATCGACTGCCGCTTCAAGATGACAATTTCACCGCCTGGAAAAAAGCGTTTTTACGAATTCCTACATTGCGATGAAGTTAGTGTGATGATCTGTTTCCTTTTTGTCATTATCTAGTTGAAATATCTCGAAATCGAAGCGTAATGAATGAGCTTTAGGTCAATAAGTGATGAGGGGGTTCAAAACAGAGACATTTTCGTAACGTCACGTATGCTATTTCTTTCTCTTCAAAAATGTCAAGGCCAAGTAAACAGAACTTAAAGTACAGATAATACAGAACGTCCTAACTCTAGGTCCCGGTCATGTCGATTAATCGTGTAAGGAAAAGGGCCAATTTGACGGGGGCAGATGTCAAACAGAGCTAATCGAGGGAAACGGCACTAGTGAGATTTTTCATTGTCCACGTTTAGTTCCGTGTTGCAGTCCTGCTTTAGTACCAGGTCCTGTTGCACGTTTTCAAAAACGGAAACGCCCCTCGGCATCCGGTGCGCCTGCACGATCCACCATTGTTGGAATTGCTTGTCAACAGGTTGAATAATTACAATGTAACTCTCCGGGTAGCTCGACTAGTTACACCCCTAAAAAGTTAGCCAGACAATGAAGCAGATGGGACAAGTACCGTCACCTGCAATAATGCAACAGTACTTTCAAATTTATAATTGACAAAAACTCACCTCCATTTCCATGAAGCTCTACAAAACCAACAGACTCAATTATTTCCATCTGACATAGGTTGGTGACTTTTTTTTCAAAGAAGCTATTCAACAAGTTCGCTATTTTTTTATGTATGATCGACAATTATTTCGATTTGATGTTAACATAAAATAGTACATAAAATACCAAAAAAGTTTAACTTGACTGGTAGGCGAGAAGGTAAATATTTATTTATCCCACCCATCCCGACTTTGATTTGTAATAGCTCCAATAATCAAGTTGTAAATTGATAAATAAATAAACTGCGCATTTTAAATTCACATAAAATTGTATTTAGGCAAAAACTTATGATTAATTTTTTTCAATTTAGATATGTTTGTTGATCGACCTGCAGATAATCAATGTAGGGTTCCAATCGTCATAAAGGTCATACAGGTGAAAAAAAGAAGGCTAATTGCTTGGCCAGCATGCTACATTTTTGATGGTGAAAATAGACATCTATATAAATAAACTTTTGTATGCTAATAATTACTTATAAATTTATATGAATGCCTATTTTCACAGACAAAAATGTAGTAGGCTGGCCATGTGCTCCGTTAGTTTAAACCCAACACAAAACGCTTTTACACTTGTTCTCCATGTTAATCGTTTTTCTTCATGTATGTAAGCATTTTACTACAATAATTTTTAATTGTATGTTACTGTGTATTTATTTTAATTTGTAATAAAAAAGCCCTGATGATGGCACTATAAGGTGCCGAAAGCATGGTGAACCGGTCTTCTTTTTTGATCTCTACAATTTGTTGAAAACAAGATTCAGAAAGTTTCTTAAGCACAAACAGCTCTCATCGGAGAAACACCAATGTTCAAGAACAAATGTAAACACAAGGCAAAGTAGTAAGGTAGTAACAAGGCAGTATGGTTTCCAGCAATAAATTTTCAAAGAGCAAAAAGTGCTTTGCTAATTTTTTTTGGACGGTTTTCTTAATGGGATACTATTTGTAAAAACCAATACCGTTCAAAAGACATCCAACATCCATGGACGATGCACTTCTTAGGAAAACTGCGGAAGAAAATCTACATCGAATAATAAATTGAACTTAAGTACGAAGTTCCACGAGTATTCACTTATAAAGGAATGGAAAAAGTTAATATTTAGATATGTCGGTCCCGTATGAACAGAATAAACGCCAACAGCTCAACATTGAGATTGAGGAGATTTGAGTTTGCCATGAAATCGACCAAATGAACGTAACGTGGTCAACCAACAGTTGATTTTGAAAAAGTTAAAGGTCATACTGCAATTCAGTTAAAAAAAATTAAATTAGTTTGATTATAAAATCCTACTTCTGCCTCTTTGTTGCAGAGTACCAGTTTTTCTGAGATTGAGAGAATGAATCAGAAATGAAAACATTTTTTTGAACTTTATTTAGTGGTGGACTAATGCGTAACAAAACGTGATAATTATTTTGAATAATAATTTTATTTATTAGTTTATATTTTATTTCCAAGTAGTTAAAAAAGGACCATTCATATTTAAAATCTAAAAATTAGAACCATGAAACGTCGAATGAAAAAAATATATTTTATGCTATTTAATTTTTTGTAATTGTCCTAATTTTATTGCAACATATTTACGAGTGTAAAAGCAAGAAACACGCCCTAATTTTTCATCCTTGACTACTATTTCCTTCCTCCGGCTTTAATTTACAAGACACTCCTCTCGACACGCCCTGAGCCCTTCCTGGCATATATCCTGTAAAAGCTCGACGAGCGAAGCAAACTTCAAAGATATAATCAGGGGAACTTAACTCGGACTGTGCCCACCGGGCATACCAGTTGAGTGATCTTGATCATGAACAACTAGGTGGCTACTTCTCAATCCTATTCTTCTTGATTATTCGATAATCATGCAGCAATTTAAATAGCTTTGTTTTCTCATAAACCTTTTCTGCATGAATGCACGTGTTTTTCTCCCGTATTGTGTTAGACCCTGATTCAGTTTAATGATTTTATTTAGTTTTTAGTGGCTGTTAATTAATGATTATTAGATTATTAGGAGATCGTGAGATGCGGTCTTGAATGATAGGTTTAGAAAAACACCTTCTTTTTCGATTTTTATTGAGATGATCTTCAGTGCCTGGGATTTGCAAACATAGTTTAGATTACACAGTTGTATATCAAATGTGAAAATTAATTTATACAAATGATGTATATGATATAGACATTTTAGGTTTAATCAAAGTATTTGTACTCAATCAAAGGGTGTGTTTCTTGTGTAGATGTGTCACGGTTGTGTGTTGTGTTGAGAAAGTTAGTGATTAAAGTTGATGAAATCTGAAATGTCTGTATTGTGTACACCATTGTATAAATTCATTTTTACATTTTACAAGTATTTTATCTAAGGTAAGGATATTTGGATATTAGGAATATAGATAAAAGACGCGGCCACAAGGCCTATTCCTATTTACAACTCACTGGCCAGTGTCAGGTTATTAATCAGCCTCCATAGCTTTGCCAGCGGCTCCCAGTTTAGAACTTTGCTGTGGTTTTTCTTGTCCTAGTTGGAAGAGGCACCTTTATACACCTTCACATAAACATAGAATGTGTTTTGAAGTCTCCTGGTACTATCTGCACAGTGTTTCTTCAATCTGTGCTCCTATGCCGTGATGTGCTTTGTTAAGTGGCAGTGCCCTGTCAAGAGTTCAACCAGAATCCCCGTTCTGTGGTTGCCTTCCAATAGTCCTATGAATCTCGGATTATTAGTGGGTATTATTCCACCATGCTTTGGACTCATTGAGGATCCATTTTAGGATGTATCCTCTTTTGTAGAAGGATGCTATGCTGCAGTACGGTTCAAGACCCAGAGAGTTCATGTAAGCACCCTTTTTGGCTAACATGTCAACCTTTTCGTTGCTTCTATGCCTCGAGTGTCCAGAGGCACAGGCCTCCTGCAGTTCCAAAAACTCTGCCTTCCCCTCGCATGCCTACGGCTCCACGTGCTGCCTGGCTGTCAGAGAAAAATGCTATATAATCAAACAATGTAAATCCCAGGCCCTGAAGATGATCTCAAAAAAAATCAAAACGTTGGCACGATAAAGAAAATGTTTTTCTAAACCTACGTCACACCAGACTGCATCTCACGATCTCCTGATTGTGAACAATCATTTTTGTTTTATGCGCTTGAGAGCCTGTGAAAAAAATCGTTTTTACTAACTGGTGACCTGTGAAAATAGAAGGTACTTTTGTTAAGAGAGTTGGACAACAATACCAATGCAATATTTAATATTTTGCTCTCTCAATTTCTGTCTTTCTAAATTGTTTCTCTTTTTGCACAACTTGACAAAGTTACAACCATAATTATTCAGACCAGAAAATTCAAGAAGTATAAATTATTTCTGTAATACAAAAGAAAGCCTGCAAAAATCTATCTCCTTCAAATTCAGTAAATAATTACAAATTACTTTTAAAACAATACAAACAAAACCGAAACGTTCTTCCCCCAAAATAAGACAAATATGGTCAGTGTTTGTATATTGGTGACCTATAACAGCAGTTTACAGCATCGTGCAAAGGTGCAATGAGCAGCCGGCGGTGTTTTGCAGAATGAAAGGAGTGAAATCAGCGAATATGTCGCAGCTTGCTGTCTGCAGATGCATATCTCGCAAACACAGTCTCGCCAGGTGCGTTAAAGGGTTGAGCCGGAGACACCACATGCTCAAGAGCTGTCCGAACGACACCTGGCTCGCTATTATCCTCCTCACACGTTATAAGGCTGATTTTATAATCCGTATTAAGATTGAGATTACATATGTATTTTGATAGTGAGAGTTTTATTTTCAAAACTTAACTGGAAATAGTAATCTTAACATCAACAGATAACAATAACTTCAACCTAAAAATAAATATAACCTAAATACTTAAAGAAAAACAAAACTTGGATTTAGACCACCAAAGTCCTAATAGAATTACGCTTTGGAATAAATTGAAAAGGATCAACCACAAGTCTTCTCTACTGAAGTTACATTAAAATAAGCAGACATAAATTTTTGCATGGAACCGTTTAACGAGAATAATAGCTTCTGACACGCTTACAGAATTTTCCCACAGTTAGAACTTAATAAATGGAATTGGATCAAATTTTGAATATTGATTAGAATTGGGTAGTCCGACTTGCGGGACTCGCGTACGAGGAGAAGGGACGTGGGAGTCACTCTCTCCCGGCCTTTCTCAACTAATTAAAACTTCCAAGGTTAATTTGTCTATAATTTAGAACTGTTATATGTTATAATTTGTAGTTTTGTTTTTAAAGCATTTTTCCAATGAAATTGATTTTATGAAAATTATACGCGAGACTTGGACTGCACGGTCTAAGATGCGTTCTGACTTTGGAACAGTGACGAGAACAAGGGATACATCTCTGCCCCGTTGTCAAAATCAGAAAATCAACAAGTCTCATCAGCTTTCAAGACGAATTACAATCATTTCTTTCCAAATAGAGTTGAAATGGCCCAATTAGATTTAAATGCACAGAGTTTTTTCCGCTTTGACGTTTCAATATCAACCCAAATCCACTCAAATCGAACAATTTAATATAAATTATTGAGATAATTTATTTATAGTTCGACTGTCCTTGATTCGTCTAGTCGTCTGTTACGTTTTGCGACGCATTTCACACGGTTTTTATTTATTACAGTTCTAAAAATCAAATGAAAGGAAGTCGGACCTGATTTGGGAATTTTGACTTTGTGGAGAGCATTAACTAATTAAAAACAACTTGGGTGATGGTTGTCTGCTCATTTAAAAATCAAACTTATGTTAAACGGGTTGACACACATTGACACTTTTAGGCCAAAGTGTGTGTCCGCATCTAAAGTTTGTCCTATGTTTCCCACGTAATTTGAATGTTGTGCCTTGGATCCATATAAAGAGCGAGTAGGAAGACAACCCAAAATGAGAATCGTGCCTAACCCCGTTCTCTGGGTACACTGTTCCAATTTTTTTTTTTTTTTTTTTTTTTTTTTTTTTTTTTTCAGAAAATAGAGGTGCTACATAGTGCCTTATGTGTTAAGATGTTTATTGGCGTGAAAGGGCCGATTGCGAAATATTACCCTGTCAACACTCATTAGATTAGTTGTTTGTATGGTGATAGAAATATTTTATATATTATCGTCCTAGTTGAGTAAATCGTTTGCACATAGGAAAGTGTGAGTGATAAAACACTGTGAGGCAAAATAAATGTGGACATCCTTAATATTTTTAATTATCTCTTAGACAATCCTCTACTGGTTATCTTACAATATTTGTTCCGTTTTAAGGGATTAGAGGTACATAAAACTTTTACAGAGTTTACAATTGGATTTTTAAAATAAATTTTTGAATAGTCAATCTCTTCTTTGTTGGTTGTTCTGCACAGCTTCTTAAATTGTGCCATTTTAAGTTTCAAATTTGTTTGAGAACTGGTTTTAAGTGATGCAGATTCGGATAGAAAAATAGCATGGTTGGAAGGTGAAAGAAGTCCATCGTATGTGGCCGCGGTGCTTAACATTCCCAGAACAACTGTCCGAAGGGTCTTCCATCGCTACCAAGATACTGAAGTTACTCAAGAAGGCATGGATTAGGTCGCCATCGTGTCACACAGAGTCAGAGAGATGGGCGTTTTATTGTTTCGGATGTACTCAGTAATCACATTAGCACCTAATCCAAGCAACCACTTCGACAAGTTAGAAATGTTAATGCCAGTTTACGTGCAAGAAGGCCAGCAGCTGGTGGAGAACTTCTGAGAAGACTCGGTTAAGTTTCGCAAGAATCCCAGGCACATCAAGAATTACATCAATTGGTCTGAGCAAGATTGGTCAAAAATTTTGTTTTTGGATGAGTCAAGTTATTCCTTGAGATCTGACAGCCGAGAGAGGTTGTGGATAAGAACAGGAGAGCGATATATCCATGCTAATTTTAACTCCGAACAAGCTATGGGTGTAATGGTTGGGCAAACATTTCTATGGAAGGTCGCACTTGATCTTCATCGAGGATTCCCTAACAGCTATGCGATACATTTAAGAAGTGTTATCGAAACAAGTTTCTATATGCAACAAATTGGCGACGGTTTTATTTTCACGCATGACGATGCAACGCCCCACACTGCTAGGATACTTGGTGACCCTTGGAACGGGTTGTTTGCAGTGGCTAGAATGTGTTTCTGACTTAAGCCCTAATCGAGCACCTTTGGGACGAATTGACAGAGGGTAAAAAGGTAGCCCAGTGTAGCCAGAGAATTTGCCGAAATTAAGAATGGAATAAGGAAAGAAACATTCCACAGAACTATATTCAAAACTTCGTAAAATCTATGTCACTATTATGCAAGCAGAGATCAAAGCAAGAGGACGACATGGAATGAATAATTCTTTACTGTTTCCATGGTTACATTTTTGGTAAAACTATTTTACTGTGGTTAATTTTTTTTTTATTTATTAAAAAATAAGGTGATCACTTTTGTCTGTGAGAATGTATGTTCAGGTCAAAACAACATAGTTGGGGACTGAAATTACCTAGCCGTCTATATCACCCAACTTAATTCGTGTTGCCTGCACCGTAGAAGACTTATAGTTCCTATTTAACAAAACAACTGATAATGTGAAATACAAGGGTTAGGTAATTTATAGATTTTACAGAGAGAAATAAAGTAGTGCAATGTTGTTTATGTTAATGTAAAATACTTTTAAGGCCACGACTAAATGTTTATCCCTTTTTGTACAACTTTTTCACGTGGAACAACTTTCCCTGTTGTTAATCTATTATCATCCGTCCTTTGTATAGACACTGCTCAGAAACCGTGTTTAGAAGCGTGACATCGTTATGAGAAATGGTGTAATTTGTGTAACGGCGATCGGGCCGAGGAAGAGGTTTTGCTCTTTTGCAATACAGCTTCAGTCGCCCCCGGTTCCCACGCTACTTCTTACCGTCCGCAACGACTCCTTTCCACTTTCCTGCCTGATCCGAAGAAATCGGTGTCTCCCACCGGTAATCAACGTTTTTGCTTTAAGGGGAAGCTTTTAGGGAAGGGAGACTAGTAGAGATTTGACCGACTTATCTAGGAGATTATCGACAGCATTCCAAATACAGTTCATTATTCATGAACCTGTATTTCACTTTCTGGATAAATTTTGTTTATTATTGCATGTTTGGATTATTTTATTACATTTAAATGGATATCATAAATGCATGTCCTTTGAGAACACTGATTAATATGTTTACTGGCGTTAGTTTGGATGCTAGATCCCTAAGGTCTCTCACCTCTTAGGTTAAAAAGATTTTTTTAAAGTTAAATTATCAAAGTCAAAATCTACGTGGTTAGTTTTATTCTGTATAAAAAATCAACCCACCTGTTATTTCTCACTCGAATCGGAAAATGGGGCTAACGCTAAGAGGAAGGACAGGTGGTGTTCCAGATGGAATACAGCTGAAGCCCCAGGACTCTCTCCATAACTTGCCCATCTTTTACAGGCCAGTTGGAAGACACTGATTTCTCCGCCTTAGTCGCATTTTCAATTGTAAAGGCCACCCCGCTCGAGAAAAGGAAGCTGATGAAAAAAGGAAGTAGCCCTGAAATTCATCACGGGGTTAATGAGAGGATCGATTTCGCCTACGCTTCTAAGCCAAAAATTGGCCTTAACAAGAATTGGCGAATAGTAACTCCATTAAATACTTCCAATATTAAATTTGACTCATTTCAAGATCTTGACTGTTTACACGATTGTCTTATTTGGTGTAACATCTTATTACTGCTATAAGGTAATTGTTTCTTCTAGTTAAGTATTTAATTGTTTAATATCATAACCAAGAGATGGTTCAACAAATTTCTGCAACGATCATGTGATTATTTCTTGAACTGTACACCAACTTTTAAATTACTTATCATCTATACATCAATCAATGGACATTGCAAATTTACGTGGAGATCTTAACTGTTTGCCAGAAAACAATGTATAATTCATTAGCAGAACTATCAAAACTTCCCAAAACTGACATATACACGTCTTAAATACATTTTGGTAAATATTTCACCTCCTTGCAATACATAATAAAATTAATACTTCATATAACTTTTGACGATTATGTACACGTTCCTAATAAATAAAGCGACCACACTGCAACATCAAGGGCACGTTATGTTCCAAAAGGGAACAATTCTAGAAGTAACAAGCAGACTAACCAGTAACTCATTTGAAGTTTCGGAGTCGACTCCCGGATAATCATGTTGAACCTTCGCGATAAAGTGTTTGTTAAATTACTTCTCTTTAATTGAACTGCGACGTTTTCGCCATTTCCACGTTATTGGCGACCTGGGTGAACTTTGGCTTGGCTGCGAGAAGCGAGGGTAAGAACAACCACAATTATGTAATGAAATTTCAAAATTTTAAAGAAAAAAAAGTGAAAGTACACGTTTACACAAACACTGTCAAATAAACATTGAAATATTGATTGTCTCAAGCGAAAAATTATATAATTCTACCTTACCGTAGACAGGCATAATTTAAATATATTTTAAAAATATCTATCAAAACGGTTGAACAAAAGATGACCAACATTTTAAGATAATAAAACATGAGACATCATTTTTTTCTTTGCCTATATATTAAGTTGGCAAGTCTATTTTCGTTACTCGATATTGTTTTGGTATCATAAAAAAGTATATAAAACAATTCTGTGTGGTAATGAAAGAATAAACTAAAGATTTGCAGAAATTTAAAAAAATTATCTAAATGATCTAAATAAATAATAACATTAAATCTGAATAATCTTTTAAAACTGTTAAGTACAGCGAACTCTCGTCTGGGTGCCAGTGCACACAGGACTGAGGGGCAAAGAAGAGGAAGAGGAAAGTTCTATGAGAACTTACTGGCCCTGAATGATTTTGTGGCTTACCAAATTGCCAAAAACACGGATATATTAGAAAATGGATCAATAATAAATCCTCAGCTTGATGGAAATTTAGCTCGGGAAGTGTGCGAAAAAAGATCTAGTAAATCTAGGAATTCTAGGACCAGAATCCAGAAATTGCTGACTGGACAACGCAGACTCCATAGGCACATGTGAAGAATCAAAGAGGCAGAAACAAGCCTGGCATATTGCCAAGAAGAAGAAAAAACAGCGGAGCATGTTGGTGTGATGGCCTATAGAGGTTAAATAGGCTGAGCTTCCGAATTCTGGGAGAGGAAAAGCCAGGACCTGAAGGGTACACACGGAAGCCCTTTAAAAGGGTTTGGGATCTGGCAAAAACCTAACGAAGAGATTCCAGATTTAAAAAATGGGGATGCACAATGGACCAATACTGGTCGCGGTGCAATGGTCGTAAAGAGGCCGGCCCCTACATAATCTAAGTACAGCCAAAATTTGGTTGATTTAACAACGTCATACAATAGATCTTGGCACAATTTCGCAGCCAACCCACACGTCTTGTGAATAAGGCTGAGGGACACAAAATATTGCGCCTTAAGAAGTCGTTTTGAACCGGCCCAAGTTCCGTCTCTACCTACAATCGTGGGTTTGATGTTACTCCAACGCCTTTCGGTTATGCACCATCTTCAGTGAAAACTCGGATCCAGTAACTAACCTCAGATAACACCCACCATCAGCCTTAATTAATCTGTACATACTTGTCGGCCAGTTGGGTGTAATCGAAATTCAACTGATATGTGCTCTTAATCTTTTCTCTGTGTTCGTAAATGATTTAGAAAATTGTAACGATAAACGACGAATACGAGGTACGATAAACGATATTCAGAAATAGTACGTGCAATGGAATCTTAAATATTAATTTGAGAAATTTAAAAAGAGTTAACTTTAGAAATGGGAGGAAGGCCAGCCAGAAATGAGACATTTAATTTTAATAATAAAAAAAGAAATAGTGGTTGTTAGCCGGTGCAAATACTCGGGAGTTAAAATATCGTCATGTTATTTGCACGTCATTGTGCTTTATGTAACATATTAGAGGTGCAAAATACATATTTTATTGGTACATACCCAACAGTAATTGTTCTGATTAAATGGTTTGTAAAGAACAACCTGGTTACCAGGATATTTGGCATATCTAAATAGGAAAAATTGAAATACTCTATTTCAGTCATCTATCATCATTCTGTCAAGCAAGCATTAAGATACAGAAATAAGTTAATAGTAGAATTGTTTATTCGTTGTTTTTATTATCGTAATGATATGTTGAGAACATATTGTTTAACTATTTATTAAGTTATTTAACTGTTTAATTATTTAAAAATGTATTTATCATACTGGTCTGGACATACTGATATATTGTAGTAACCAATTATCTATTTATTAAATTAATCATTCAACTGTTTAAATTATTTAATAATTTATCATATTACTTAGATGAAATCAAACGTATTGTAGTATGGTTGTGTCAACTCGGCAGATGAACATTATGTTAAACCTGAAAAGCATTAGGTTAAAACTATAAGAAAAAAGCGAAATATCCGATAACGAATTTAAAAAATGTTACATTATTGGCCCAACAAGCTTATAACGCCATCAAGAACAATAGAACCGAAACTGAACAAACGACTAATGCTTGCAGTTTGGCATGAAAGTTTAATTGAAAACCGAAAGTTATTAATGGTATATTTGTCACTTCGATGTGTCAGGGATAAATTTAACAGAGTATCTTTCTTCGTGATTTTCGGTTTAACCGTTCAACAATGCTAAAATTCTACGGCGGAGATGTATTGGATAAAGGAGAGGACACATGCGGAAAAAATTCTTTCATTTGGCCTGGGACGTGCTGTCTCCGGACCAACATATTCCCCGGATTAGCAACGCTGCCATCCGTTTCGGTGAAATAAAATTATTCAAACAAAAAATAATTGGATAAATGCTAGAAACTGAAAAGCTTTTGAAATAATAATACTAAGGAGTTTTATATAGCCTATGCTATTTATAGATATGTAAATCAACCAATGTTTAAATAATACGTTGTTTTCAATCTTTCTGCCAATAATTACAAATCCATCCCTTGTGCCACGAAAGCACTGCAAAGGAAAAATTAACTTTTACTTCTTCAGTCTTCAGGGTATCAAAAAAGTCCATATTAAAGCTAAAGTTAATTTTTTCATGGGAATTAAAAGTTATATTAAAAAGGACATTTTCTTAATTTACAAGAATAGCTCTTATATGTTGAGCAGAATAGAGTGCCGATTTTATCACAAACTCTAAGCCCTTGAATTCCGCCATATGTTCATGACCTTTTTGGCAACCCTTTCCCATTTTGGCACTAGCCGAACCCCCGTCGCTTTACTGCGTTAAGGTTGTTCTTTCTTGTACATGTTTTCAACAAAGAAGATTTTTTCGGAATGTTTTACACATCTCAAACTGGCCTGCTGCGATAAATCACGATGTGGTTTTCTCCAGTTAGTGCATATCTGGTTATTTTAAAACTGGTTTCATTGCATATCTACTCATTGCTTGTTCAGAGGACAGCAGCCACATCTACTCAGGGTGTGTTTAAGATTCGTGTACCCTCCCCAGACTATGATATTCACCCTTATCTACGAACATAAGTGGGAATAAGTAGTTTCAATAAATATCCCTTTGTATTAAATTACAACTATAAACTGTCTTGTAATCACTCTCGCAAATTATCTTACAGCTAAAAAGAAAGTGATTTTTTCTTATGTGCGCCAAAGGTAATCAAATTTTATGAAATTGAAAATAATGTATGAAAAGATACAACAAATTATTAACTTGTACTTCTAATCTATTTCTAGATATAGATGTGGAACATCTAGACTTGTATACACGAGCCAATTCTAACTCCTGGTTAACTGGAATATTTAGTTATTTACTACTATTATTTTTCAATTGTAGCCACTGGAAAATAAAAATCATAACTTTTCCATATGAATAAATTATTTTTTATTATCCTTTAGAATTAGAATAGAATAAAAATTTAACCCCATTTGATATTACTATTTGATTAATTATCGATGACAACTGTCTGTCCGTACTCATGAAGAAAAATTGCTTGAAATATGCACTTTACCATGGTAAAGTCCCTGCAGCGCCATCTCTCGACAACTTTCAAAGCCAGCAAATGCTACTTGGAAAATTTCCATCTATTCAATGGAGTGAAACAAACCAAAAAATATTCATTCGTTTACAGTGTCGTTTTCAAGCTTATCTTGATTTAAATTAAAAATTCCTATTTTTTAATTTATCAGATAGGACTTCCAGGAAAGTGGTTCTGATCACAACACTCAGAAATCGATATCTGGTCGCTCATTGCAGCCTGGTTTACACATTGGACCGTAAAACTTTTCACAACCATCTGTTTTATTCATTTAACCCTTTATTGATATTATGATAATATGAGATCATATGCATTTATTTCTGCTTCACAATTTTTAAAAGATTAAATTTCAAATCATTCTACCCTGCATGTACAAATTTAAAAATAAATTCAGTTATGACTTTTTTCCTGTCTTTTCAAAAGAATAAAATATACTGATGATAAATGTAAGGCTATGAAAGCTCTACAACCTAGCAGAATAAATATGTAAGCACAAAAATTATTAATAATATATTTGTAATGATCCTTTTAATAGTTGAATGGCTCTACTCAAACTTTACAGAACCAAAACTTACATTTTATAAGTTTTTTTAAATTAATTTCATTTATTGCTACCTGTGTAAAATATCTGTTTATTTATAAGGGTTAAGATAGGTCATGAAGCCATCAGTGTTTTAGATGGCGTGGAGTATTGCAAGGGTGATACATTGAGGAAAGGAAGGGCTTCTGGATGAGATAGAAGGTGTGAAGTTTTAGTTGTTTTAATTTGTAAAGGAGGCTGGAATTGCCGAAACAGAATGGCTCTGATCAGTCAAATGCTTCTGTAATATCTAGAAATATGGCTGGGCAAATATTTATTTTCTAAAGTAGAGGATATTTAGAATATGTAATTAGAACCACAACTGAGCAGAAGAAACACCAACACACCAACACATCTATTAACAAACTGCGGAGCAACATTAACCCACAGGAGGAAGTGTTTTGGGATGTACAATGTGACCATAGAAGAGCTACAACCAATAAAACCAGACCTATTAATCAAGTTCCTTGACGAACTAGGACTCACCGATGTGCTTGAAGCAGAGAACGGGGGATACAATAGCTCTTAAAGGGCGCAGTATACACACCCTGGAAACCTTCAATCAATCAATCAGAACCACAACTTACTCCATAATTAAAAACATTGTATTCCTTTTTAATGTGAAAAAATTATTCATTACTTAAACTATTCATCAATACCTAAGTGGAATAGTAGGTGGCCGCAAGGTTCAGTCTTTGACGCGGCGCTCATCACTGTAAGGTAAAGGTCCCGAGTTCGAATCCAGCAGCCCTGCATTTGAACCCGAACTGTAATCCTTTGTTCATGAAAAAAATTTACTGTCAAAAAATTTAAAGAACATTTAGTCTACTCTGCACTCAAAAAAAGTGGGGCAAAAGGGGATAAGTTGAATTTTAACCAAAAAGATAAGAGCATGTTCGAGTAAATCTGTAGGGCTGACTATGCATAAATGATTCAGTCAGTAGAAGGAAATCATTTTCTTTTAAATATAAAACTGCCTTTTTAGACATTTCAAAAAGTTACAACAATGTTTCAATAATTCTTGCCTATTTATGAACTCGAATAACTCATATACTAAAATAGAATAAATGTATTTACTTATGTCCCAATAAAAATTTGCCTAGATGCAACATTATATATATTTTTTTCTTCTTTTTTTTACAGTTGTATACATTTCTCATTGATTAACACAGACACATAAAAATTTAGTGGTTTTTTAATAACACAAGTTGAATTTCTGATCTGGTCAATTTGGTTTACATTAAAATAAGTACTGAAATTAATTCATATAACAATAAATATTTATAGTTTGAAATGAATGACAAAATATGATTGTCTGGTTTTTTGTCTTTGAGTAGATATAATTATATGATACGTATAAATAATAAACTAAGATTGATAGTAGTATTATTAAAATAGGCTCAAGGAATCTGTCGATCTGATATGTCATTTATTAATACTGATAATCTATGAGACCACTTTGTTTTTAAAATTCGATCACAGACATTTTTATACACTTACTAATATAATTATTGTAATATTATTAAAGTATGTGAATTATTTATTCATTAAATAATGAATAATGATTAAATTATAATGAAGATGTTATACTATGAAAAATGGGGCCGCAACGTTTTAGGTGTTGACACAGAGCCCAGCACTGCAAAGTAAAAATCCCATGTTTGAATTCAGCAAGCTTACTTTTGAACCTGACATACAAATGGATTGTTTCAAAAACACCTTGAGGGTTTATAATAACATTCTTGAATGCCATCATTTAAAAAAATAATAAAAATAAAATACTGTGAAAATTGAAGCAACTTAATGAAAATATTAATACTGATAATATTCAACTTATCACTTTGTTATTAAAATTAAATTAGCTTTAAAATGACACTATAGGCAATAAGTAAAAATTGAATAAACTTAGGAAAATTTAGTCTATAACTAAAACATGATTCCTCATTTGTGTTTCTTCATAAAATAATAATAAAAAGAAAACATATGATAATTTTATTCAAAATATACACCAAGAATCTGGCTACATAATAACTTGTTGGTTCTATTGACAGACACCATTACTACTAAATTTTGGAAAAAGCCTTATTTTCACATGACATCGAATCAAACACATTTTACACAATTTAACAAACACAGTTTAACTTATGTTCCCCCAATATTTTTTATTGAGACACTTTTAGGAAAAATCCCAAGATACAGACCACTTTGAAATTAAATTTTGGATGACTTATCTGCTGATAATTATTGTCAATGAAGTCAATTTGTAATGCATAAAGACAAAAACTGCACTCCTAAATGAAGTCATTGTATTTATTTTTTGATTGCTAGTTTCCTACATGTAAATATTTTACATCTAGAGAAAAAATTATAGTTTTATTAAAACAAAGACAAAGAAGAATGTACAAAACATAGACCACTTTGATATTACATTTTGGTTCAAGTCTTACCTTTATAATAGCTGATAATAATTGTATCAACCTACTGCTAAGCCTTTAATATTTGTCAATGTATGAAACACTGACTACTCTGATATTTAATTTTGGCTTAAAACTTATCTTTATGATAGTTGACAATTATTGTAAAAATGAAGTGAATTTACACGTCTATTTTATGGTAGATAGCCTTCACTTGAGAGTTCCTCGAGCTTCATTAATGACAGCATTGTGAATTTTTTTTTGTTTCTTTAAATGGTAGCTATGTAAAAGAATTTTAAAAAATATATATCGACAAGCCTAAGTGAAGTCGTAGTATTTATTTTTTATTGTGAGTTTGCAATGTGTCCAATAGAAAGCATTATTATGCCTAAATATTTTAAATCTAGAGAAAAAAAAAAAAGTAGTTTTATTAAAACAAGGACCAAGAAGCCGTCTAACTGACAGACCAATATTTGACCATGTATGAAACCTATGACCCCTTTGATATTAAATTTTCGTTTAAGACTTGTCTTTATGATAAGATGATAATTATAGTTTTTAAAAAAAAAGTTGATTTTACATGTTATTTTATGGTACATAACCCACAGTTCCTAGAGGTTCATTAATGATTGTAATGAGAAAATAAATGTTTTTTTTTTGTCAATAGGATGCATTATTGTATGCAAATCATCTAGAGAATGTGGGGGGGGGCATTGATGGTTGCAACGGTTTAGGCATTAGTACTCACCACTGTAAGGTAAAGGTCCCAGATATGAACCCCTCCATCCAAACCCTACATACTTACAAATAGGCTTTTTTTTCAAAAGCACTGGCACCCCAAAGGCTTCAAAGAATAACGTCTTTAATAAAAAAATAAAATAAATAAATTGTAGTTTTATAAAATAAACAGCAAGAAGCCGCCTACTGATAAGCCTTTAATATTTGATAATGCATGAAACGCAGACCCCTTTGATATAAAATTTTCGCCTAAGATTAGCTGATAATTATGTTAAAAGTTTATTTTATATGACATAGCCTACAGTTCCTAGAGGTTCATTAATGATGTCAATGATAAAATAAATGTTTATTTTTTTAAACATGACAGCTAATAAAATTTATTGTGCTAAAAGACAATAAAATTATACACCTAAGTGAGGTCATTTATTTTTTGATAGCTATTTGCTACTTGTATGAAATAATATTATAAACCATATATCAGGAATAATATTTACTAAGTGTTCTGTATGTATTTCTTCGATGTAGATTCTTCTTATGTTTTAGTAATGGTTTAAAAAAATATAGTACATATTTAATTATCACAAATGATCAAATAACTGGCAAAATTCGGATTGTTTTGAATACTACTGGTACAAGTGGTAATGTAAATATAAATTATTTCAATTTAAAAATAATAATAATAATAAATATAATAGCATGTGTAACTCTGTAAAACACTCCCCTCAGCTGAAACTGCTTGTAAATAATTAAAACGTGTACATTTTTATTATGCATGGCAAATTCTCCAGTTTATTTTCCACCCAGGTCTTCTCCTTTGGCCCAGAGATTTAAAAGTTACATTCAATTAAAAATGTATAGGTACCAAGGTGTTTATAAGAGTTAAATTTAAGCACCTTAAGATAATATTATCTCTAAGAAGACAGTTCAGTTGTTGATAAGCTGGTCGGTTGTTTACATTTTTTGAAATACATTTTTTAAAAATCAGGCAAATACATAAATTGATAAGTACTCACATTGATTGCTTGATGAGAGGCCCATCTCGGGTAAAAAACGACCAAAACGAGCTAATCACTCAATTAAACGGAACCGAGCTTTTCACGGTGTCGGCTGGTTCATACTTCGGCCAATGGGCGAAAGCACGGCTATCGCCGAGGAGATGCGCTATCTTCTGCTGAACCTGAAAACGGACAGCGGTCTTGTTCGACTGCCTGGAGAATGACAGCGGCACCGCCTCCTCGCAGACCGGGAGCCCGCCTATGTTCGAACACTGAAGTAACCGCCGAGGTATTAACCAAGTCACCCTCTTCTTGTATAGTTAATATTATATTTCACCTACGCAGAGCTGTGTGAGTATCTTTTTCAAGAAAATATTATTTTATATACATATTGTATAGTATAGACCAACTATGGGTAAAAGGTCGGCCCACTAAAAAACAAAAAACAAAATAAACTATCGGCAAAGTGTGGGGCCATTAAAAAAATATATATTTTGCAGATTGTGAATAGACTTTGATGAAAGACAAATAATCTGGATCTCTAACAGTCTAAAAAATATTATTTGTTAGCAAGCATAATTTTGAGTTGTTCCTCGTGTGAACAAGACAAGCTTTTAAGCTGAGATGTGGGATTTTACATGTACCTTCAGCTGCATGGACTGTGGAATAGGAGTAATTTTGAGTATAAAATTACAATTGAAAATATCCTATACAATTCTCATTCCATCAAGACTGTTTCACTTTTTGGCAGAGTAGTTGATGTTGGATTTAGCTCTTACACTTTGTTTTATTCTCCCAAGAAGTGAGTTGCAATTCTTGAATGGCTCAATTTCTTGGTGCATGATTTGGTATGCTAAACATGCTCGGAGCTACAGACATGAAGTTATTCAAGAATTTAATTTTTAAGTATTATTATTTTATTGTTATTACTCTATCAAAATTTTGGATATAGTCCTTATTTTTGAAATGTATACACTCGTTTATTTTTGTTCTGTTTTACCTCTGGCAGATGGTAAACATCCTTAAGATTGTATTGTCCTGATGAATACCTTAAAATATGGCAAAAGCTTAAAAGATTAACTTAATTTGTTTTGTTTTTCATCCATACTGCATTGAGATCCAAATTATCCAAGAGTGAAAAGTGGTCAATACGTCTAACATTTTAAATACAATAAACCAAAACACATGTTGATTAAGGAAATTTAGGAGCGAAAAGCGTAAATGACAGATGGATAAATTTGAGCAATTGTCAACCTACAATAATCCAATTTGTAAAACTTCTAAATTTTCACATAACATTAATAAATAAAAAGAAAAACTTCTAAGGAAAAATTAAAACTGGGTTTTTCTGCCTTAATATTTCTCTTACCAGGCTAGAACCTTTGTAAACACTTAAGTTGGATTTACAACAAAAGAGAAAAATGATTTGGCACAAACCCTATTTTATACTATATGAATCAAAACAGGCAAAGAGTGACCACTAACAGAAAAAGAGAATCCCCCAGCAGCAGCTTTTCTTGCCTATTCAATTTTTTTTAAAGCTAGTGAGCAAAGGATTTTGTGTGATGAAAAAGCAGACACACTGACCAAAGAAGGATCTGCAAGATCATATATAGCCCCTGACTTATTCTTGCAATAAAAGAAACAAACACAGAATCCTCCATCAAAGAATATCCAAAAAAGGCCAGAGGAGAAGTGAACAATCTCGAGAGGTTCAAGGCACAATAAACTTATGCTAAAATAACCCTTATCAAGACTGGCTTACAGCTACAATTAGAGAGGGTTAAACTCAAGGAAACTTATTTACCAGTCACAGGCATTTGATCTATGAAACATGTAAACATTCAACAATGATCCCATTTGAAGGTTTTACAATAAAGAGAAGAAACAGCAACCCATATCACCTTCAAATGCGAAGCAACCCAATGGAGACATAACCTGAGTTACAAAGAAAACCCATGGAATGGAATTGCAGTAATGGCAGTCAACCTAGCACTTCTTAGGAGAATGCACTGATCTGAGAAACAAGGAAGACTGCAGTGCTTGTTGAACAATAACTCCACTTCTTAGTACCCATTGTCATCAAATGTTCCACTTTCAACTTACTCTGTGCTGTACTTGGCATTTGGGTCTTTTTTTTTGCAAATTTGTTGGCTATAATTTCTTTTTCTTTAAGCTCTCCATATCCTGGCCGCATAAGGCCGTTGTTTTTTAATTACTAGATGTGTCATATACTTCTCAGACTAAATGCTGCTACCAATCTAAAATTGTGCATAACTGTTACCTTTTAAGACCTACAAATCTCCTGTGCATGGAATTCAATTGCTTGAGCCTCAACTTTGAAGAGCAAGCTGTGTCCCAGGGATAAAATTTGGTCCTTTTCTACCTGATCTCACTGTTTGTAATTTTTCTAAAATATCTGAAGAGAAGAATCAAAAATTTGAAAATCTCTCGATATTATCATATACCTACGTAGATTTAATTATGTGAAGTACTGTTCTAATAATATTAATTAATAGATAGTAGTTTTGATGTTAAGTTCTTTACTATCTTGAGAAGAATTTCTCAGTTTTATCCTTCTATTTCAGCTATGTTACTTTTGGACTTTTTCTATTTTTTAAAAAATGTATTTAATAATATTTATTGTAATAAATTATGATTGTGAATTTTAGTGTTCAATACTGCACTCTAGCATAAGGACGTAGATTGGACAATAGAGGGGGTGATGAGACAGCATGTAACAACTGGGCAAGCTTGACGGTTTCAACTTTTATCCAAACATGCCGGTTGTTCAAAATACACCGTAATCAGTTTACGTGTACGTTATTGGATCGGAAAATCCCAAAGGATAGGATGTCCAATTCGAGGCCGAAAAAAGGCCCTCACCACGACAGGTCACACAGGACTCACAAGGCGGATAATGCCAAGCAGACGGAAGAACCAAGATCCAGGTACCTCTCCATCAACTCGATCCTCACATTCTTATGCCTGGGCACAGCCTGCTGCATCGGATACAAAGGCTACCTGGAAACTAGAGTCAATACTCCGTTTGACAGCCCAAAGGTAAACTGATTTGGAATGTGGTTGTTCGCCTCATTGCTGTTTCAATTTTCAGGTTGTGGTGAAGAGCGGTCTGGCAGTCCCAGGAAGATACTGGGGTACCTACAGGCCAGGCAACTACTTTGGCCTCAAGACGAGAGAACCATTTTCTCCTGTCATGGGGCTCATGTGGTACATCCCAAGGAAAATGTCCGCTAACTCTAACAACATACGGTACGCATATTTTTAAAATCCCAGTCTCTTCAGAATGTAGACCAACACAACCTCTTGCTAAAGAACATTCATGGGACCTTACATTCATCTTCTTTTGGGAGGTGTCTTCTAAGAAGATTTTTTGTCAACTAGCACATAACAGCTTGTATGTATGTGAAGTGTAGATTCTCTTTCAGTCAAGGCGATTTGATTGATTCAGCTAAGTTGCCTGATGTATGAAGGCTTTTTTGCCTTATTTCACACCAGGCAACTTGTGGAATCAACAACTTCCAAACAGAAAGGATTCCTGACAGGACAATACCACCTAAGAAGGTACATGCACCGGATAGGAGTACAGACAGAAAAAAAAACAGTGCAGATACTTCCAGGAAGAGGAGGAGAGCATTTATGTTTTGTGAAGGTCTTTCTAGGTGCAGATTCTTGCAGGAGAAGAAAAGCCGCAAGATCCTACAAGTAGCAAGGCTATGGAAATAGATTAACAACCAGAAGCTGGCCAGTTATGAAAAAAACAGAGAACACAAAAAAAGGTGGAAACCCATCTGAAGAAAAGTTTTGGGTTCTGTGTTGTTACAAAATCTGGAAATGGGTACACTTACATCAACTTCCCTCAAAGCTTCACTCCTTTTAATTTTATTGCAATAATCCTCACATTTCATATCCCATATCATGGGCCTAATACAAATTTATTCTATTGTTCTTGAAACTTGTAATTGCACGCTTCATAGTGTGAGCAATTAACTCAATGCCAAATCAACCAGTCGAGATGAGAGCACTAGTGCTTGGACGAATGAGTTGACTTCTTAAGGGGTTCCAAACAGGGCTACACTCCTTGACACCTATACATTCAATAGTTAATAACTCCCTTGTCTGAAAGAGACAAACATTTTCAATTATTTTCAACTTTGTAAAATTTTCTCTCTTAGCATTTAGCTAAACTTTAATTTATTAGCTACTTTTCGATTTAGAGATATTACGTTGGGACACAGGTTTGGTTGGGTCCCACTCATGTAAATCTCAGCTACTGCTTATCAGTAATCTTCGGTATTGTTTAATAGGCCCCTTCCTTGAGGGTTTCATCTCCATGAAAATTTTAAAAATAAAATTTTTTTTCCAAATTGCATCATCAAACACTGGGTAGAATTGCTAAAAATCTATTCATCGAATAAAATAGAATGAATTTTTCCTTTCAATATGGATTAACTAAGAGTTTAAAATCAATCTTTACAAAGAGTAAATATTTGTGTTTACTCGACGAAAGGTCACTTTAAATCAAATAAATCAGAGAAAATCTCAAAACGTTATCTTTTGACTCCTAATCACATGATGTCTATTTCGTTCTCACCCACTGAATAAACAATGACACACATGACATCTGTGGTTCCCAGGACCCAAAGTTGGCCGTAAACCATCTCCAAATTGTCCTATTGAATACAATACGAAACAACCAGAGTTGGCCTTTTAAACCAAATCTTTGATCAGAGGGAGGTGATTAAATTGTTTTGTTTTGTCCGTTGGTGTCTGCAGTATTGATAGATTTTTTTCCCCGACAAAATCTTGTATTTGACATAATATAAAATTGACTCTAAATGTTAAATGAAGCATCAGGGGTTCTACTGGCTGTGCGGTTGTTGGGTGGAAGGGAGGAGTGATCAGGGTGAATTGGACCCAAGTCTGCAGGGAGGAAGTAGATGTTTCCCCTGTGCTATTAAGCAATGCAAGTGATTTTATCCACATCCTCCCAATGCAAGAAAGGGCACAGTTCCCTATGATCAAAGGCAAAATCAAAATGAATAAAAGGCATTCTGAGCATCCTCCCAGTAGCAGACTTCGTTAGCAGTATCTCCAATATCATGGAACTATGGCCAGGTGTGATAGGCAAGGCAAAAAACAAAAAGCAATTTAGAGTTTATTGCCAAAAAATAGAAATTACTGGTCTTTACTATTTTTAATGATGCAAAACATTTTGGTGTGAAATATATTTATAAATGTATTTGTTCTTCTATTTTTTATTGAGACATTCTTAAAAAAGTCTGTGTGGTTATATGACACCTTGGGGTGCCGATGTTTTTTTAAAAAAAGAGTGTCATTTTTATCATCTAATTCCAAAATTTCTGTACCTCCCATTGATTTCTGCTTAAAATAAATTGCTTCCTCTCAAATTGGTGTCATGATGCAACCCTTGTGTATAGATCCGAATGTTGTGGCTTGAGTCCTGCTCATGACACTACTTTTTCGTCTCAACCATATTATATATAAAAATTATTGATCAATTAGGACCAACTAAAATATATATGTTGCTTACATTTGTTGCTCAATGTACAACTCCATGCCCATTAAAAGTTAAAAAAAAAGTTTAATTTAATTCTTGTCAAACAGGAGGGCTTAAGATGTTGGTTGGGTGTCATGAACGAGGGGTCAAACCTGTACTTTTAGAATACATTTTTCATACTATTATCTAAAAAGGTGTATCAGTATGAGTCGGACACCCAAACCAATCAACCACCATTCATGCGCATAAATATAACTGATTTCTTTTTAATGTTGATCTGGGTATAAGTTGGTGAATCTGTAAACTCGTGTTGAACTATCATTAGATTATTTATTAGGTCTGTCTTTACTCTACTACTACTATTTGGTTGAATTACTCAAATGCATTTCTATATTGCGCCATCGTCAGTGAAGTCAAATAACTCAGTGCCAGAACAAGATTTCTTCATGTACATAAACTATCATCATTGGCCTTATGGCAGAATAGCTTATCTACATGTGTGTTATATTTTGTTTGAATAACTTAAATTTAGCTATCTGGTTTAATTTACCTTTATGATTATATCAAAATGTGTTTAATTTTTAGCCACTGGTGTGAACAAGATGATCATTTGAATTATTATACATGGACTAAGCATGATGGTAAAACGTTTGGAGTTCAACAAATAAACGATGGAGATTTCCACATAACAACATCTTTTGTAAAACGACCCGGTGGTACACAAGGCGGCGATTGGACTACAAGAATCAGTGTTAAATCAGTGGTAAGTCTCTAATCAGATTTTTATGTAAAGACATAAATATCTTTAAACCTAAAATTGGTAGTAAAAACAGTTAAATCAAGTATTTGCTTGCTAGCCTGGTAACATGTTTGATTTTAGTGAGTTTTAAATTACTTATTAATATTGTAATTTTCCTATGATAAAGTAAAGTATATACTGTTCAAATTCACAAAATTCGATTGTGGTAAATATGGTACGTTTTAGGATGAGTCTACAGAAACTGGGAGTTCAGTGAGCCTAATTTTTTATACTGCGATCGAGTCTCAAACCAATGGCAAGATCAACCCTTCATTTGCTGGAGCGATTACAGGAGTAGTCGGTGAGACACAGGAGCTCGGTCCTTTTGTCGTCCGCTATTATAACGTTACTGGAAATATAATAACAAAGTCGTATTTAAGTGTCGAATCTGGAGGTCTTCATTTGCTCAAGGAAACTGTCAGATCCACTTTAAGGCAAATAACAGACAAGGAGTCTCGCAGAAAGCACTTAGTTTTACCTGGGGATATCACACATTTGCAAGGAGAGGCTGGAGAGCGGGTGGCACCAAATTTTATAGCAACCCAGCTTGAAGTAAACGTTCCATTTGAACTAGATGTTGTTTTTGAGTCTGCAAGTTTTATCGATAGGCCGAACACTCTAACAGGTGACATATTTCAAACAGCACTAAAAAATAAATTACATGAATTCGATACAAAATTCGATGACACTTTCAAACTTAAGAGTAAAAGTTTTAGCAATGATCATATAGCATTTGCTAAAGCAGTTTTTAGTAATTTAATTGGAGGAATCGGCTATTTTTATGGTGCATCGAGAGTCAGGTCCGATCACACAAAAACCCCTGTGCCTTATTGGAAAGCACCACTTTTTACAGCAGTGCCTTCTAGGAGTTTTTTTCCGAGAGGATTTTTGTGGGATGAAGGCTTTCATGGACTTCTCTTGGCCGCTTGGGATTTAGATCTTGAATTGGACATCATCGGCCATTGGTTTGATCTGATGAACATTGAAGGTTGGATACCTCGTGAGCAAATCTTAGGCCTAGAGGCTTTGGCCAAAGTACCAGAAGAATTTGTTACACAGACAAATACAAATGCAAACCCTCCTACTTTTTTTTTGACACTTAAATTTATTATACAAAACTATGCTGAGAGATTGACTGAAGAAGATAGACTGGGAACATTGGAACGACTGTATCCTAGGTTGGTCGCCTGGTTTGACTGGTTCAATACCACCCAGAATGGACCATTGTCTGGGAGCTATAGATGGAGAGGGCGGGATGGTAAAACAACGAAAGAATTGAATCCTAAAACATTAACATCAGGTCTCGATGATTATCCAAGAGCGTCTCATCCTACAGACGATGAGAGGCATTTAGATCTGCGCTGTTGGATTATGTTGGGTGCGAGCACTTTGGCAGAAATAGCCAAATTATTGAATCGAGAAGGTCAGAAATACATGGATACATACTCATACCTTTCTGATGTCAGGCTTCTCGACACTTTACACTGGTCCGAAGAATACGGACGCTATGCTGATTATGGGCTTCACACTGACGATGTCACTCTAAAAAAGCCACCACCGCTCCCCTCTCCCTCGAGGCCCGTTCAACAAGAATTAACCAGAGTCACTTTAACTGCTCCACGATTGAGGCTTGTCGATACGACTTTTGGCTACGTAAGCCTGTTTCCATTCTTCGTCCATACATTCCCCTCGAATTCTCACAGGCTTCAGAAAATGCTGACAGACATTCGAAACCCGCAATACCTTTGGACAGATTACGGTCTGCGTTCACTTTCGAAAAAATCTCCCTTGTACAACAAATACAACACAGAGCATGATCCTCCATATTGGAGGGGTGACATTTGGATCAACCTCAATTATCTTACTTTAGAAGCACTCAATTATTATTCAAAACTTGACGGCCCTTACAGACAACAAGCAGAAGAGCTTTACAAAGAGCTAAGGCATAATCTTATCACAAATATTTTCAAACAGTATGTAAAGACCGGTTACATCTGGGAACACTACAATCCAAAAACGGGTGCTGGTCATGGGTCACATCCATTCACTGGGTGGTCATCCCTCGTCGTTTTAATAATGGCTGAAATGTACTGAACTTTTTCTAAAAAAGATAAAATTTAAAAAAATATATATATGAACTATTTATTTGATACCTTATTTTTATAAAAGTTGAACCCAAAGGGCTGTCTTAATTGACATTGTGCAATAAATCATGCCAGTCTAAAGGATTATGTATAAGGATCAGTACAATCAACTGTGTTACAAATTCACAAATTAATGAAGGCCTATTAAAGAAGAAAAAAAGTTTAAATTTCTTCCATTAAGTGCATATGTCTTTTATATCCTACTTTGGCACTTAAAATGCTAGAGGTTTTATAGTAAAGTTGAAAATAAATCTTTCTGTCAATAGCCCACTACTTTTAAATCGGAATTTCTTACGAGAATTTGTTTTATGGAGAAGCTTTCCAATTATGTAATTAAATTGATTAAAATTGCTTTTAGTAATTCACTATTTTCGTGGTCCGCTCAACCAATTAATATAAGACAGTTAATTACGGTTTTCAGTTGAGATGAAAAAAGTTAATGCCACGAGAGGGATTTGAACCCACGACCTTCGGCTAGATACGCCGCTGCTCTACCACCTGGGCTATCATGACCTCAATCCACTCGGTCATCAACTCCCCATCTCAACCTCACCTTACGAATTTTCTCTCCTTTTACCATATTTCAAATGTGTAATCGGTTTGGATTCTCGACGACAATTGAAATGGCGATGGAGAGCTTTAGTGACCGTAATTAATTGCTTTTAGTATTCCACACCAAAAAAGTGAATTATCTGCATAGAAAAAAGTAGGAATTTTAAATGTAAAATTATTTCCCTGATGAATGAGCTTACAATAATAATTTCATCTTCATAGATTATATATTCATAGATCAATAATCATGTTCCTTGTAAATATTAATTTGATATACACTTATATTCAAAAGTTGTTAATTTGAAGTTCAACCATTTTGTGTAGGGTTAAATCTGTGTTCGGTATGGTTTCTTGTCAATATTTCAACATTAGGTCTTCGTTAATCATCTTCCAAAAGAAAATATTTTCTTCAGAAAAGCTAGTTGGTTTATTTAAGAAACAAAGTTGTACACTGATAACAAAACAAAAATATTGAATTTATTAATGACATCTAAAACTTCCCGATTCTTATTAAACCTTGTTAAAATTTAAAAGAAAATAGTGCATTTTTTCAAGCCAAATATATAACTTTATTACACTTAAAACTTTAAAAAATTACTAGGACCTTTATAAATGAAAAATATTTCTTTAAGCATTTATAAATAATTTGTAAATAAAATATGTACATATTGGAAAATTGTGAACATTTTAATATATCACAATTTGAAACTGTTTGAAAAAAAATGTGATATCAAGAATGTGAAAATTAAAAATAAATAGTGATGAATTTTAAATTAATTTTCATTTATTAATTTAATTAAATTCCTTTTTAAATTAGTATTTAAAACACTCATTGAAATGAAAACACATTTTTAAAACAAACAATGGCTTTTACTTAATCCACTGTTTATTCTGGTATATTTTTTTGTAACAAAATAAGGACCTACAAAACTGTAATAAAAGTGTTTTGGTAAGTACTAAATTTAGTTTATTTACATTTTAATAAATTAAAAGTCATTTTTCAGATAACGAACCAACCAGGAACCATCTAGTTCTGACTTTTACAGCTCTCTGTCTAACCAATCTTTTTTTATCATCCAAACAAGGCTGCACACCATTGAGAACCTATAGTCATCAATTAGTATTAAATATTCATTAAAAAAAATTTTTTTTAACTCAACTGAGTACCATTTGTCTGTAGGGGAGGATTTTAATCTCCGTGCATTTTCCATAATAATATAAACACTCCAAAGACCACATCTTAACAACCTGTAAAAAAATAGGGTTTAATTTAGTGTTTAGAGAGAGCAGAGATTGCAGTGAGTCATTTTACTTACCATGCTCGTCGACTGCAAACAATTTATAAAGCTTGGAATGAAAGTTTGTATTTGCTCTTCAAACACTTCTTCACCGGACTCTAAAAGATTGGAAACGACTTCCAATATCGCCGCGACAACTCTATGATCATTGCTATCTAAGCATGTCACTATCACTTTCACAAGCTAAAATATGATATTGATTATTGAAATGTTTACTATAATATGACATTATATACAACGATGAGTGCTAATGATCTGCAAGAGGCCAAACCTCTCCATGAAGCACGGTACTTGTTTTGTTTGTCATCATCTTATATGCATAACTTTTACTGTGAAAAACACTGTACTTTTTTTCAGTAGAGCTTTAGTCTTTTGTCAGTATTTCTAGAAATAGGGAATATTTGCCATCTGGAGGATTGAAAGTTGAAATATCCGGTTGCTCTGAGCCTCGGAATATGTTAAGTATAGGCCTAGTAATGTTATCACACAGAAAATTTTGAAAAAGGTTTGATATGACACACCTACTAGGATAGTGCAAAATTAATGCAGGTTTTAAAAATTAGTTTTATTTTTGCAGGTGCTTGTCAGGTAAACAAGGCAAAATCCTCAAACTTAATTTATAATAATTAATAATTTGTGTGCAGAGTTGAGCTTATATAAATCGTTAATCAGTAAATTAAGCTTTTAGAGGAGGAGGAGGCATCACTGGCCTCAATCATTAAACATCGAATGGTACTCATCAGGAACCTGGGTTCCAATCCTGCGTGTTTGAACCCAACATACAAATAGGCTTCTCTTATTTCAACCATGAGCATTGGGTTCATATAACCCCGCAGTTGCCAGGCAAACCATGTTTTAGTTGATGTATGATGCCACTGTGGCAAATCATGTGTAAACATAACAACCATTGTCCCCCCCCCCCCAGTAAATGTGTTAACATATCAATTTTTCCCCCTAGCAGTAAGTTATTTACAAATTTGGTTAGTCATGAAACTAAATAGAGTAAATTAAATCAAAGAAGCAGTTAACATGGTAAGTGAAGTCTACATCAAATATACTAAAGTGCTGCACCCCCCCCCCTCCCGCCAACCAAGAAATGTAACATTTTGAACAATCTACTTCAATGAAATTCAGCATATAATAATAATTTAAATATTTACTAATAAAAAATTGTCTTACCTCTTTTAATTCACTAACTACCAAGCATCTTGGCACAGCTTGTAATATGAAAGCGATTGCCAAAGAGACAGCAGACTTTTTGGAATCTGTACAGTTGTCATATAACGAAATAAGCTTGTTCATCTTACAAAACACTCTTTGCTTATGTAAAAGCCTGTTGCAAAAAAATTTAAATTAATTAAAATACGGTCAGGAAAAATAGTAAAAACGAGATAATTACTTGATTGTGCAGAAATTTGTTTCACTAAGATCGTCAGACTGTGTTAAAATATATTTAAAACCGTTAGCTGCCACTAGTTCTACTGGTTCATCAGATAGTAATTCTATTAACTGAAATTTAAAAATAAGTAAGATTCAGTTTTGTGAGGTTATTTCCTAAGGTCTGCAATATGCTGAACCTGTAGTTTTGTCATTTACGATAATCCTGACAATCTTTGCAGTTTTGGACAATAAGAAATATTTAAAAATGTTATAATTTTCAGGATTATTTTTTGTATGCAAACTCAGCACGATAAGAAGATTTAGTTTATTTAACAATTAAATTTTTTCACCTTATCTAGCCACTGATTCGTTAAGCGATGACCCCTTAAAACTAAACTCTTAGTAATACAGCTAAGTAATGAAGTGGCAGCTAGCCTCATGCTTAATGCTGACTCGTCTTTTAGATGTTCGTTTAATTTTACAGACAGCATTCCCAAAGTATTATCCAGGTCTTCACCTAAGAAAATGTATGAAAAATTAAAACATTTTTTTGTTGTTGATAGTTGATCATTTGATATTACCATCTGGATGTTTATTTATTATAGACCTTAATAGTACTGAAGATGATGATTCCACAGTTCTATTATCAAAAGTCAGACAACCTTCAAAAAGCTTGTTTATTAGCATGTGACAGTTGTCAATTTTAACCGTTGGTCTCAATGGAATCAAAATTCCTTCAAATAAGACCTGTAATTTGAAAAAAAAACTAATAGTTTCTCAATTTTTTATTATTTGCTCATGAACAATAAAAAAAAGTGATACCACATAATTGTTAGAAAGGCACTCAACCGACAGTTGGATAATGCATTCTGAAATTAACATTTGTTGTTCCCTAAAAGGAAAACCCCATTATTATTATATTTAAAAATTTTCATAATTTAAAATTAAAGCTTACTCCTCTAAAAGGCATCTCACAATAGCTTCGATTGTCTTGGAAAAGTCTTTTAATATGTCGACTTGTTTTTCATCGACGTCCTTAGCCAGAGTGATTAACTTCTGTACAAGTGCACACTCAGTTCCTAAACAATGTAGAACAACTTCTTCCGCCATATTCTCACAGAAATCCCTGAAAATCTTTAATTTAAAATGACATAAAAATATGCGCGTTTTTAGGTATTTAATTGATCAACCTCAAGGATTTAATCCCGACAGATGAAACAGACTTGTTTTCTAGGCACTTAATTATTTTGTGGATTGAGTATTCCATCAGAAGAGGCACACTCGTGCACCAACAAAGGACATCGATTTTTTTCCTGACTAATGGTTTAACTTCTAAAAATAAAATCTAAGTTAAGAAAATCCTTTACAAGCATTATAACATAAGGTACAACAGAAATATAAAGATTTACCATTAACAGCTAGTTTTGATAATACATTTTCTCTCACTTCTTCTGGATAATGATTTGAAATGTTCTTAATAAATGTGGCACAGGAATCCCTTAAAATTAGTTAAAAGTGTAAAATAATAAGTTTATAATGTGTGTATAATATTTTTTATTTCTGAATCAACCTGTTGTTTGAACTGAGTTGTGGTATAATATCTAGAAGCATGTTTTCAATTTGCAGTCTCATCTCTGACGTGAGCACAACCACTATTTCATTTAGACACAAAAAACACCCATGTTGTGATTGAGCGTCATTCAGTTTGCTTATTAGCACACTTGGAACTTGCACGAGTGTTTCTCGTATTTCTTCATTTTCATCTAAAAACAAAGCAAATGTAAAATTGTTCCAAGTTGCAGCTATACGTAGAGAAAAATTCACCGTCAGCCCACAAATTGAATCTTATCGTTGCATTCAGAATGACACACAAAGTAGCAAGTATCACTTCAGTGTTGGTTTTAAAGTTCAAAAGAACGAGCAACTGCGATACAATCTGTCACAACAAAACATTATAAAACTGTTCGGTTTAGATAACTTAAAGCCTACTCTAAATTAAACGCTATACAGTTTTAGTGATGTGACGGCAAGCAACTGCTGAAGATTGTGAAACTGAGGAAAGTAGTTTAGTCGCTGGTAAAAACATGCTTAAGGTTGGATCATTTAAGTATTTGCTTGAACCTGCAAATAAAAAATAAAAAACAAAGTAAATAAAAAACATGAATATCCTCATATAATTGTTGGTCATACTTGTTGATATATCTTTCAGCAATTGATTCAGCGTCTCGGACTGGTTTGTGGATAGTGGAGATGTGGAATATTTTTGAATTAGCTTAACTAACGCACTGCCTGCCATCTCTGCCAATTCCGGGTCTGAGATTGGAAGGATCAGACTTTTGGAAGTATTCCATAAGTCCTTGACATGTGGATTGATAGCTTCAATGGTCCAGCTTCCATACCCTCTTGCCTAAAACCCATCAACTCCATTTTAAATGTTTAACATGTTGTGGCAACTTCTGTTTAATATTATTTTTAAAAATAAAAATATTTATTTTATAATAAAGTGTTACGTCTGCAATAACTATGCTACACATAAAATAAAAATACTATTTTGCAAGAGTTTTTGATATATGACAATAAAGAAGCCTTGCCTAAAAAAATTAAAAGTAATTAATCGATTTAGATCATAAGGGTGAAAAGATGATGTGGATTTGGGAAAATAATGACCAAGTGAAGAGGTCATCTTTCTATCACATAAATATATTTATAACTAAATTGACTTCTAATATATGAACATGTAAGGAGGCTTAAAAGCCAATAATAAATAAAGTCAATAAACGTTGAGTACCCCCTACACCTAATCATAGTTTTAGATTTAATTTCTCTACAATCATTTTTGGGACTGATTTTGTTACTGATCAAAATTGGACAGTACATTCGTATATTATACTCTACAAAACTGGAAAGGTTTTCCAGAAAAAGGAATTTGTAAAAGGTTTGAAGGAGATGCCAGACAGCAAACAGAAGGGAGAGAAAAGAGTGGTTCATTAATGATAAGCATGGGATAGGATGTGGGAGGTCATTGACTATCAAGCAATAGCCTGTACTAGATGTCGTCACTAGTCCTGAAAAGGCTAATTTTTTTTTTTTAATTATAAAATTCCAAGCACTGGTTTTAACTTCCATTTTTAAACAATTTAACACATCATCCCAATTATTTCTTTGCAAAAATGTTGTTATGATGAGACATGTTTACTAATCTTGGTAAACACACCATCTAAAACAAATGACTGTACAACTGTTGGATTTGTAATGAATTTTGACATTGTCAACTATTTACTATAATTATAGTCGAGGGAAGTTAGAATCAAGAAACCATGCTGTTCTACCGAAGCCATAACATGTCGCTATTCATAGTAGTAAAAAATTTGTTGAACAAAAAAATAAATAAATAAAAGTGTAGTCAATTTACCATCTGATTGATAACAAGATTTTGAACACATGAACTATTAAAAGTGAAAAACATTTAAGCCATAAGAGAACTTCTTTCTCTTAAAGAAGGTATAAAGTCTATTACTAAAACAAACAAAAAAAATTAGCAGCGTTTCTGTATAATTTTGATTGTATACTTTTCCATACTGATGAAGTTCTAACAACAATAAAACATTTTATTCCTATTTTGTGACAAGTGAGCTGAAATTCTGAATTAAGTCTCTGGCAATCATAGCTAAATTGATTTCACTGAAAATGTCCCCGGACCCGACTGTAGAAAGCAAGAGTGAAGCAAAGGAAAGTGACATGACTTTGGAAAGGCCGTTGACTTATTACTGCATTGACGATATTCTCCCGATACTAGCCACTGAATACTGGGCTTACCTGACGAGTCGAGAAAGCAAGGTAAAAAAGTTTGAAAGGCAGATCGCCCTGAATACCTGGCCAGAAGACTTGAGTGATGTAACTTCAAGAGGAGACTCACCGACCGTGGATGATACCATAGCAAAACAGGCAGCTTAAAATATCCTTTTAGGTAAAATGAAACGCTGGTAAATGAAATTTCAATAAAAAAATATATAACTAATATTTTGTTTTTGTTTGTCAAATAAAAACGTTTTCTGTTCAACATAAACTTACTGAAGGAAAGTAAAAGATTGTTCAAAATTACTGTGATGTCATGAACTTTGTTAATTGAGTGGGAAGATGGCACAAGGTAGCAAATTTAAACGTGTAGAGAGTGAACTTTTTTTACAAGAAAACTAACTGTTGGTTTAAAAAAACTCAATGGAGTGCTTTCACTTTTAATATTATCTTATAGGGGTTTTTAAAATAGAAATTTCATTGCTAATTCTAATCTAATTTTGGAAATTTACAAATAACTTACCAAAAGTTTAAGCGAGTCCATTTGTGCAACTTTTAACGAACTGTCCAGCTTCTCTAGTGCCATTGGGATTACGAATCGGCCAAAGTTTTCACATGAGACAAAACAGTTTTCCAGCCCTTGGGCTAGGTCATTTCTTGTAATGGCCCCTTTCTCTTTCTAAAAGGACACAATAAAAAAAGAAGAAGATTTTAATTAAAAAATCATGTATCTGTGTAAAGACAGTTAGAAAGATTTACCTACAGCATTGAAGTCGACCGGGAAATAACACTCAAGTACAGTAAAGGCGTCTTCAGACAAATATTCAAATTCCAATCTATGGAAAAGATGGGGGAGAAAGTTAAAAAGAAACATTAAATTTCTTGGGTCACTTTCTGAATCCATCGCAGTTACAACAGAAAACACGAAATCACCAGAATTCTTTTTTACCTCTGAAAACATTAATATATTTATTTTTGACTTTTTATTTCATCTTCTAGCATTTAAAATCTACCTAAGTAATTATTGTTAAATAAATTTTGCAAAATGTTATAGTATGTAAGCCTAGAAGATTGGTGTAGCGTTTGACAGGTGATATTTTGAGATAAACTTATCAATATCTCATCCGGGGCAGTTGTCGATAGATTTTTCATTGATGTCTAAAAATATTACAATTATATCATTTTTTTTTTTTAATTTTTTAAATTTATTTACTAATACCAACCACTGCTTGAAGTCCTTTTAAAGCAGCAGGGATTACAGTAAAATGGTCCTTCAGACGATCGCAGAAAAATGCAGTTAAGACTTTAACCTCATCTTCATTCAAAAGGTCTTGCGTCATTTCTTGTAGAACATCGGAAAGAAACGATGTCCCTTTGAGCCTCTTCAACTCATTCTTGTTAACCAAATAAGGCTCAAGTGATTCTACAAGGCTGAGAATTGTCGATCTGCCAGAAGAAACATCTAAAATAAAATATTACTTGGGAAAATAAGTAAAATAACAGTTACAAAACTGTTCAGAAATAAAACAAAATAAAGCCATACAATTAAAGAAAAAAAAGGCAAATTTCAGTTTTTTTACAAGAATAGAATAATAATGCATATACTTATATCAATCACACTTAAAGGTAAAAGTGATATGAAAATTAAAACTTAAAAAGGAAACCTAAAATTACTGTACAAAACAGTAAATATAAATTTTATATGGGGACTTTGCATAGTTGGAGGCCACAATGGTTAAGTTAACACTTATCTCTGTAATGTAAAATTCCAAATTCAAATCTATTCTCTATGAAATGCAGAGTTGGGTTTTAGAAAATATATGCTGCTCTTGATAACCCAATTAGATATACCTTTTTTTAAAATTGTTTATCAGGAATATTAAATACCACCATTTATTTATTTACTTTTTAGAAAATTGATTTTCAAATGCAAATAGCTACAACTAATGATATAAATCACTCAGTGATCTGCTACATGCGATCAAATTGTAAAACGCTTTTGAAGTTAAAAAAGAATGGGGATAAAAGTAATTCCTGAGGGTTTAACATGCAGCATGGTAGCAAGTGGTCAGTGTGATTCTGGCTCACAACACGCCTATTAATTCTAGAAGTCCACCGGTAATTCCAAGTTATATAATTTACAATAAATTACCAACAAGCCTCGAAAATCTCCCAACAGGTGTTGGCAGTCTGGGGGTGAGACCTTGGTTCTATCCGTCCAGCCACCGAGATTGCTGCTGACATCTAGGTCATTTCAGCCCCCAATGCTATCAGTTTGTACGACCAAACATCTCTAACTCTTATATACATACATTCTTACTTATTTACATGCCATTCAATCAGTTAGGGTGCTAGAGCACTACATATTAAGGTGCATATACACTAAACAAATCTCGGCCAAGGAGACTTCCAACTTCTTGCAGTAACATCAAACAGGTTGACATTGGCCCCAACTCCTTAGTTTGGTGAGGATGAGCCCAGGATGGACAACATTCAGCCCAATAATTTTTTTTTCTCTCTTTTTCAGTTTTCTCTCTTTGGACAAAATTTGCTTAGTGTGTACCATTTACATGTACTGTACAATTTACCTAATTGAGGGTTGATGGGGTACTCAATATTCCACCATCGGCCCTCTCACATTACACATTTATACCAATAAATACATTCTCTCTCAACACAGACAGGGACACAGCAAAACTATCAGCAGTATATCAAATAAAACCACCATTTCCACCAAAAATCGGAACAGGGAACTCTTATACTTGTGCTGATCATGCTCTATTTAGCTATGTAATCATATGGAAAATTTTAAAAAATTAAAGATAAAATAGCAAAAGAAGGGATTATATGGTCAGAATCAGAAATCAGTGTACTGGAAAATAAAGTGCAGGATGATGATGCCAGATTGAAACAGCTCATCTAGTTTAGTGTCATTCCTACATGCACTCTATATGGAACCAACGAATTCATACCTTCAACTAGATGGGACATATCAAACAACCTTTATCTACCCACTGGACAAAAACGCAGGCTTTGGCCCAAAAGTAAGTGCCCATGTGTCAACCTCCCATGGCCCACTTTTAATCAGGTGAGCCCCTTCTTCTGTGAGTCAGAAAAGACAAGAAGCCACTTATCAACAGTGCTTTTGATCTGAGAGAGCTTCTCTACTTATTTCATACATAAATTTCTTTGTTCAAAGCTCATCACTAGCAAAAGTTTAAATAATATTTTATTTATATAATATAGAGCTGACTTTTTAGATAAAGTGGGTGCATTCGATAATAGAGCATTTAGAATATTTAGTCAAGTAAAACTGAATAAAAGATAATCTCAAGATAGAACAGTCATCTTGGTCAAACTGGTCCTCCTGTCCATGCTGTTTCTACTGGACCAACACGGCATCAAGTGCCCCATATTATCTTAAACCTAGATGAAACTAGAATCCAACAGTTCTTAATAACAAGACACAAAAAGGCAAGCTGTCAAAATTATTTAATCAAAAACGCGGCAAACACGTAAACAAACACACAACAATCCAAACTGGAAATAGTAAATTCACCATCGACAACGACCGATTTGATGTCATCCAATTCTTCAGCAGACTGCACAATGTGTCGTAAGTCTGCACTCATTTCGTTTGAAGTTTGTTCGGGGTCGAAAAGAGCATAAATCATCCAAAAGTATTCAGCATTCGACACATGCTTTCTGATAAGATAACATTGAGTTACGGATGCTCCCTGGTTTCGTTGGATAAATTACATCACTTATCCACTATGCCTTTAAATTTCTACTATTCGTGCAAAAAAAAAAATAAATAAATAAATAAAATGAATTGTTTAAATATATATATTTAATATTGTCGATTATATAAAAGAGTTTGGTTTTAATAAGGTTTAGTTTTTGGATGACCTCAACCTGATTTGCTTGGCATGGTTCAAGGATAAAAAGAACCTTGTAAAACAGTTCTCTACAAACATTCAAGTTTTCCATTTTTAAGTAAGTAATTTAAATTTTTTTACATTTTATGATTAACATCTATTGTCAATTTTATCCAAAATTCGATTTAAAATGTACATTTAAATATATAATACTTTTTTGTAGATATGTTGTCCTACCAATTTTTTTTTTTTATATATATTCCTTTAATAACTAGCATTAAAAAAAAAAAAAAAAATTGAAGTGAATTCTTAGTCAGCAGTCCTCTTTAATCTTTTAAACCATTCTTGTTTTTAAAAGAACAAATCTTTGTTTAAGTTTCTTTTGTCTATAAATAAAAAACAAACTATCCTGCTGATGGAAACAATCCAGAAAATGGAAATAGAAATGATGAAGAAATCATTCACTTGGTTAACGGAAGGTAGTAGGTATTTTTTTATTGCCAGGTTGTACCTACCAAGTACTACCAAAAGTGCATTGTAGGAGATCGAAAATGAAAATTGCAGTCTGCAAGTATTTCTGGTGATTTTTGGATGCCCTGAACTGGCACAAAAACAAGGAGAAATATGGAAAACAATAAAGGTCCAAGAATAGAGCCTTGGGGTACACACACTGAAATTGACATAGAAGAGGAGAATATAAAGATTTCACTCTCTGACTAGTACAGAAAACATAAAAAAATTGCATCATTTTCCCAATAAGCAAATTGTATTAATAAATTTAAATTGATCATTTATCTTTCATTGTTAAGCTTGATTTTATATTGTTTACTAATGAATGGAATTTGTTTGTCGTTCAAGAAACAATCTAGATCTTGATATGGTCTGGATGAAAAACAAATTAAATTGTTACTGCTAAAACTTTCGGCCTATTTAAGGTCATCTTAGAATACTTATATATGTATACAAATTGACAAAATTAAGTTTGTAATAGAAGGCTTTAACTTTCTTTGAAGACCTACTTGTAAAGAATTATACTACTTACACAACCCAAGTTTTTGTAAATGATTGTTCTACTCCCAGAATTGACATTGAATTAAAATAACTAATAAATTCTGGGCGTAGAACTATCATTTACTTTTGAATTGGCAACCGTATCTCACCGTTTGTCACAATAGATCAAGTAGTTACAGCAGTGTCATATTGAGCCGAAGGTCATGGGTACAAATCATGCTCTTGACACTTGCTTTTTCATTATTTATCAATTAAAAAGCTTTACCCATTAAAGAGTTAAAATAATTAAAAGGCAAATTATTACTATTATATACATCTATAGATTAATATAGTTCTTAGCAATGTTGGGTCTGAGTCGGTCTTGTGTAAAGAAATGAAAACCATCTATTAAAATTTCAAATATGTCAACTTGTGCACATATTTAAGATTGTTTTGCCCTAATGATCTTTTTAAAGTATGGTGGGGTTGAGATAGGAAGTTAGTGTCGATTAGATAGGATCAAAGTCACAATAGCTCAGGTGGTAGAGTAGTGGCGTTTCTAGCCGAATGTCGTGGGTTCAAATCCTGCTTGTAAAATTTTTTTTTATCTCAACTAAAAACCTTAATTAATTGGTCAAGTAAACAATGAAAACTAGTGAATTTTTAAAATAGGTTAACATTTTGGCAGACAACAATTTAATTTGTTTTTTTGTCAAGACCATACTGAGATCCAGATTATTCATAGATACATTTAACACTTTAAACCAATTATTTGTATGTGTATCAATAGCAGATGTTTTAGTTTTTTTTTTTTTTGTTTTCACATATTCTTAATTTGCTATTAATCAGCAGTAGTATTTTGCTTTGTTTTATAACAATGATTATTGTGTACATTTGCTTAACCTTAACTATTACTACACAACAAAATAAAAACCTTCAAAATTGTTTGCAGATTATTGTTAGTTTAATATTATGAAAATTATATATTAAATTTTTTTGTGGGGGAGTTGAAGTGTAGTGATACATGTCAGAATACGCTGAAATATTTTAATTATGAGAATATTAAATAATGACGGCAGCTTTATTTATGGAAAACCAATACTTCCAGTTTTTTAAATATAATTTAATGCTACGTATTACTAATATTAACGTACTTTTAAGGCTGAATATCTCTAAAACAGTTGGCTTTAGGTTTAAATTATCCTGCACTCCCGCCATATCAGTAGCTTAGTTGTAGAAACGTGACATTGGAGCGTTGAAATATTTGATCCAAGAATGTCTAAAGTTTCATTTTTGGACGGCAGTTTAGGTTATTCTGTGGCCGAGGTGGACGTATTTCTTATTTCACAGATATGGGAAAATGATCATGAGCACGATATCTCTTGTGATAATCCTTCACGCCAGTTGTTCGAAGAAGGCCTAGGGTTGTTGCTGAGATGCAGCAGTTATTTTTATTACAAGAATGGGAGGATGTATAGGAATAAATCGCAACAGGAGAAGTGGAAATGAAAACGCAGGAGAAAACGTATCTCGTCCTACATCAGGTAACCTTAAAACAAAAAAAACAAAACAAAAAAAAATTAACGCGCATATTTTATTTATTTCTTGACCTGTTTACATTCGGCTCGGCGTGCGCTATTTATTAGAAATGTTGCAAAATTTCTCAGCAAAATGTGCTTTATGAAATTTTTTAAATTAGGCAGTACGAGAAAGAACCATCCTCTTTGTCATGAGACTATCCGGTGGAGGTCTGATGTCCCGTTAACAGAAGGGCAGCTGCGGAGCAAGAGGGACGAATTCTGGGAGACGGCTCCAGCCTTCGAAGGGAGGAAAGAGATCTGGGATGCACTCAGAGCTGCCACCGTTGCAGTCGAGTCGCTCGACTTCCAGCTCGCCCAAGCCATACTTGATGGAGCTAACATTTCAGTGCCTAATGGTAAGTGCAGTCATTTTATACAACATCCGTCTCTTTGTCTTCCAGATTTAATGTTTATTTAATGTTCACTCACGAGCACAAACAGTTCACATCATTAACCATCAAACGTTACATTGGTTTAAACTGAAATACGCGGTACAGTTAGGTCAAATCCGACCCTACCTCTTGATGAGGTTTCTTGTAAGTTCACAATAATCATTTTTACTGTATAATAACATTTCTTGATATCTTTCCCCTCGAAATGAATACCAGGAAGTGAAGGCATTCACCCTGAGCTGGCTCCATTTTTGGGGGCAAGCAAAACTGAGATTCAAACTTGCTCCAGACCTTCCTCCACCTTCCCCTTAGGCACCAGAAAAAGAGATCTAGGGGTTAAAGAGGGAATTGAACCATGACCATGGGATCTACTAGCTGAAAGTCTGGCACCTTAACCACTCTGCTAATGCGGTCCATCTGATAATATCTTACATGAACAAAACCTTTTTATTATTTTTAGATAACATTTTGTTGTCTTGATAGATGAATTTTAACCATCCTGGGCTGCCGACAACTTAGATAATGAATGGAGTGGTTCATTGTACTTTTGTACTTTATCATTGAGTTCTCTATTTCTTTATTAGTTTGACAAATGATGTTTCCTGTAGTTGTTTCATTAGTCACAAAAAGCCAGAAAGCCGTCATTCAAATTAGTCATCTATGTAGCCAAAGAGTTTGAATCCCACTCATGACACTTGCTTATTTAGCTTAACTAAGACCTTAGATTAAAAGTACATTTAGTTAAAATTATCCAATATGCTCTCATTGCCTTCATGCTTTTATTATTCATTTAAAGTTCAACTCATGAACACAAACAACTTGCATTAAAAAGGAAGAGGACGAACATGCAAACCAAAAAATCTACGCTTAATCCATCAAAGATGCAACAGACAAAAAACATCACCAACACATGCTTGTCTGTAAAAGGGACCTCACTAAACAGAACTACACTCTGATCCATTTCTGATGATGCCAAAAGGGTAAAATGTTTGGCAGGCAAAACAGCAAGTTATAAACAGTCCCAAATAATTCACTGCTCCACAGACCTCAATAAGAAATTTCACAATTATGCAACACGTTTCTCATTATCTTAATATTTTGGTGGAATATTTTAGATTTATTTTTTGTTTAAATTTGTATTGCAACTAAATGCACTATGGTTCATAAAAATTCATTTGTCCTCGAACCTTCATTTCACCGTCAAGCAGCCATTTTTGATATTTAAATAAAAAGGTAGGAGTTGTTTTTCTTAAAAGAAAAAAAAAAAAAAAAAAA
>CM077104.1:31394891-31436322 GCA_039619505.1 Cimex hemipterus | reverse complement strand
CCCCCAAGTAAAATGTCCTTGGACCCTTGGGCCAAGGCACCACCAATTGGGAAATGCTGATCTACAATTCTATTGATTTATTTTTGTTTAATTTTTATCCTACATTAAATTAAAGCCGGGTTTAAATAAACAGTACTATTATTCCATGGTCATTTAGAAGATAAGACGAATGTCGTTAGTATTTTAATTCCCAGATATCTATGATTTACTGGAAATAGATTTATTTTTGAAAATACAAAGGAACTACTTTCAAAAGTTTTGAGTAATAAGTTTAATGTGGTTTTTTTTTTTTGTTTGTTTTTTTGTATAAAATGTGTCATCGAGAGCTTACTTACAAAATTTATATTATTTTAATCAACATTGGCAGAATTTTCTCTCTCATCTTTTAAATGATGTCATTCAGCAATTCGTCAGCTTTTGTAATCTCAGCCTGTTCTTAGTGTTGACACATTTTTAATTAGTCTTTAGTGTTTGCGAGTAAAATTTTTTACACGTGAAATCACCTTTAATTTATAGATGATTCATTTGGTTATCAAATGAAACTAGTAATTTAGTGTGATAAGCACTACCTACAACAATTTTCAATTCTAAATAAAATATAACAAAAAATGAAAAAGTAACTATTTTTAAAAATAAAGTTGAGATCTTTATCAGAATAACAATAAACTGTTATCCAGTCCTTCCTATGATTTATGTCAACATCAACGATCTGACGGTTTGTTCTCCAATAAAAATGTATTTTTGGGTGGGATGGCGTTTAACAGAAATGTTAAATGCCATTGGTAGGACTGTTTGTAAGAAAAATGAATTGTCACCATTGACAGCAGGACACAAGTAAAATCGTATTGTTAGTTTAGGTGTGATATGCGAGGCCAGAGGTATAATGTGCCCAACAAGAGCATCTTGGGCAGAGTGGAAAGAAAACCATCCAGCCGTGAGTAGTGGAGATGTTTCATTATTACAATGCTCATACAGTTGCACTTGGATTAAAATCACCAAGTTACGCTGGCAACAATTGCTTCTCTCTCCAAACTCACTTGACATTGCTCCTTCTGATTTCTATTTGTTCCGCTCCCTTTATAACCATTTAAAAGGTGGGAAATGTTTGAAAGAAAATGCTCTGAGAATTGGGCATAGAGATTTCTTCTAATCTAAATCACCAGGTTTCTATAAAAATATCATATTTGCGCTACCAGAACGTTAGTAGAAAAGTGAAAGAAATTATGTTTTGGAATGAATCGTTTTGCCGTCATCCATGTCATTTTGTTCACTTGGAATTTCTCAGGTTTTTGAGCGATAAACTCCTCAAAGAGTTTTTCTGCTATCCAAAGCAAAGTTTTCTACAGTCCGGAATAAATGAAAATTTGAATGGTCTATGTCAGGCAAATACGGTGGTGGGGTAGTACTTCCCAGCCACCCAGCCAAGCAATAATTTCTGGTTCTTCTGCGAAGACATGAGGGTGCGAATATTTTCTTGTCAGAAGCAAGCCCTACATGATGGTCATATTATTTGATTGCTATTTGCTCCAATTATGTGCACTACAAACTAGAATTAACGTTTTGGTTGAGGTGGAAAAAGTTCATAATAAAGTCCATCGATTCTCACCAAATGGAAAGTACCTTCTTGTAAGTTTTTGGAGTTGTAAACTATCACTGTGTTTCCCCAAGATTTTCTTGTCAGAACATGGGCCCGATTTTCATCCTCAGTTATAAATATTTTTAAAAATAGAATGTTTACACAGCATTTTAGGAGGGAATCACAGATGAAGATGCAGTCCAATAAATTTTTTCTTATTGACATACACCTAAGTGCTCTTAGAGGCATTGAAATGCGAGATATATCAACTATCTCTGCAATGTCTTGTTATTTGTAACAAACTCTTGGATTTGGTCATCTCCAATGACTATAGGATGACCAGAGCAGATTGCTTTGTCTTACAAACCAAAATTTTCCCTTCTGTTCAAGCAAACCGCTTACATGTGGACATTGTGGATGGCGCTTCCTCCTAAAGCTTCATTACCATTCAATTCACAAATTTCCCTTATGGTAATAAAAACCCAATAGGATAAAAATGAGCTTTTTTTAAAATTTTAAACCCATAAAACACCTTGCAAAAGTACAAGAACGCTAATGAAACTGACTAATCATTTTTTAGAATTTGTGAACATGATAAACATTGCTTCAAAACATAAGATGGATAAAGTTGAATTAGTAAACAATGCTGTGGCCTTTACAAGCCAATCTTTATATTATGCTCATTCTACACGTTTTACTTCTTACCTTTATCATTTCTATGCTAGTTAAAGGATTAATGGATAATGGATAACCTTCATCACTGCTAGAACTTGATTATCATATATTAATTTATTTGAATAGAATATTCTCTCTTTTTGCAGGTTTTTTGACTGAATGTTACGATGAATTAGGAACACGTTACCAAGTCCCAGTTTATTGCCTTTCATACCCGATAAACATTGTCAAAGAGGACAGTGGCCGAGATTCCCCAGCTGAAAATTCAGGTAATACTGAACACAGGTTATACTCTTCGTATTTTTCATGTTGTTAATTGTTTTATTTTGTTAATTTTTGTACTGGGCTTGTGTAAATTGTTTAATTTGTTTCAGAACCAGTCGAAGGTGGGACAGAAATAGTCCTTAAACTAAGGCTGTCCTCGACATGTCAAGATGTCAAACTTCCCATATATACCACAGACACTATTGGAATGGCCAAAAAGAAGTTACAGGTATGTTATTTTCAAAGTGGCAGCTTTCAATGATGCAATTTGTTTTATATTTTTATTGCAATTTTTTTTAGTACCAAGAGGGATTGGAACCTTCAAAGCAAAGGTGGTTTTTCGGAGGGAAACTTCTAGGCGATAAATTGCATATCGACGATTCTAAAATACTGCCTGGTTATGTAATACAGGTTATTGTAAATCAAGAGCCGGCTAATTGGAAAGAGTCTTAAATATCCCTTCCCATTAATTTCATTCTTAATTGAACTTGTATGTACAATTGTTATCCGGTTTAATTTTGCAAAGAAGCACAAGGGAATATGTTTTATTTTTTAATTATAGGATATGTGGGACGTTTTTAAATTAAACAAAATGTGATACAATTTGGATTTTACAGCTTTAATGACTTTGTTCTTCTTTTGTAACAGAACTTTTAAGTTGCCCTATTTTTTATTGCAACTAAGGGTGAGCCCATCTTTTTAATGTAGAGGAACCTGTATAAGGATAACAAAATTTTGTGATAGTTTGTGAAAATGAAGATTTCAACGAAAGTAATGTTTTGTTTTTTTAACTCCTCAGAAAATGAGGAAACTGAACGATTCATCTTTTGTATAATCAGCTAGTGCTTCCTTTATTTATTTTATTTTATTTTTTTTTTTAAAGTGGATGTAAGCCATTAATTTTTACAATGCCAAATGTGCAATAGCAGAATATATAATAATAAATTTATCATTTAAATTGAATCTTTTTATATGTTATATAACAAATATTTATTCAAATTGTTTGCATTTTAATTCTTAATTTATGAATTATGTATCCATATTTTTAGCGTATGTAAATAGTTTGCCAAAATGTTTGATTTTATTTGTGATCATAAAGTCTCGAGTGCTATAATTTTAAAAGATTGGCCTTATTTTATTGGGGACAATTTATTATTTATGGCTTTATTACTGTTTTTTCAGATTTATTTAAAAAAATTGTTTTGTTTAAATTCGTAAACTTAATTATATATCTAATGCACATATCAACTGTTTTTATAATTTGAATTTTAAAAACAATTAAATACATCAATAAAATCTTATTTACATAGGAGACTGATTTGTGAATAAATGGCGATTTAAATATTTATTTATTTAAGGAGAAAAATAAATTGCAAAACAAAAAGAAATTGTAAGTAGATTTTCTTTGGTATTTAAGGATTTAAAAAAATAAATAATATTATGCAAAACATTAAATTTTGTTATGATTTCTTTTATTTGTAAATAAATAATAAAATAGTTGTTGTGTACAGTTTGTATAATGGTTATTAGGTTGTATCAATTTTATACCAATCATAAATTTATTTCATATGTTTCTTTCAATCAGAATTTCTGAATACAATTGTTCATAAATAGATAATAAGGTAATAATTGTACATTTTAGTGCAAAGACTGATTTTTGGATAACGCTTTTCATAAAAATATAAAGTTTGAAACAAAATATGGGATTGTAGTTATTTTCAGGCACTGGAAATGTTCGATTACAAATACAGTAACCAATTTAGAGAACAATTTTTAAATTGCCATTGTTGCAAAAATGACACAATAAACTTGGTGCTTCCAACAGAACCAATTTGCAATAAAATCTGTGTGTAAATACCTTTTTTCTTTGATGGTGCTAAGCCTGTATCGTTCACATTTGAAACCAAATAAAAAAAAAAGAGAAGCCGACTACCTCAGAGAAGTTAGTGTGTTAAAAACCTAAGTTAAAATTAGAAAGAAACCATCTATAAACAAGTTTTAACTGTAAATAATGATAAGCTTTTTTCACAGTGTGATTTTACAAATTGTAATTGTGAATTTGTAGTTAATGTTAATTTTATAAGGCAGAAATATAACCATTAAAGTAAAATAATAAAATTCTTAATCAGTCAAATCACCTTGATCCGTTGCGTGTTTCATGTTTATGGTAGGTATAAAAATGTGAAATTTCTATTGTAGTCTTATCTCACACTCTTGGCTCACATTTCACTTTAAACAATATTTTCACGATTTTCCAATTTTTTTTACATGTAAAAAAATATATCTGCAAGAATAAATAACCCCTGTCTATATAATTTATATATATGTATAAATGTATCAAATTTTTATTTATCATTGACATAATTTGTCTATTAATATTGTATCACTAGTGTCATCAAAATCAAACATCAAAACACAAATTGATTTTGAAAACAATTGATTGTTTTATATAAAATCAATTCTACACATTCATACAGCATTCCAAAAATACAAGGCGGACACAATTTTACCATTTTTACTACCACAGTATTTCTGAGACACTCCAGTTCATGCTATCTAAAACAAGAGTGACAGCGTTCATGGAGGACAAGTAACCGTGCTGTGGGAGTCGGGATAGATAAGGTAGGCAGTCATCATCATGAATTTCCACTAATGTGTTACAATGCCTCACTATATGCCAAACCTACTCTCGCTTTGAGAAAAAATAAATAAATAAAGTGTTCATAAACATTTTATTACCAATTTTACAATTTTTACAATTTATTTAATTTTTTTCTTGTCAAAAAATTGTGTGTTTTGAATAAAAGTATTTCAGTGAAATTGTTTTACATTGAGGAAAAACAATTTAGTTTGCGTTAAGTACAGAATTAACATAAATTCTTTTCAAAGGGTACAACTACAAAATTACATACTTGTAAAATGTATTTACAATAAAATTTTAACATATTAAAAAAAAGTATGAGGTTCATTTCAAGAATATGTTTCTTTGGCAATTAAGAATATTTAACTTTTCTCTTCAGATTATAAAATATCTTTGTAAAAAATTTCTTTCCTTCAAAAAAATAAATTTTATAAAAGAATTTCGGTCATGTCAATTCGTTTTTAGGGTAGTGTTCCTGCTTTGATGGTAAAACAATTGACAGAAATTCCTACAAAGAGAAAACTTCCAAACACAAAGGAACAATAGAAAGGTCTAATACAGGTCTGAGATGAAATTTAATTTCAGGCACTTTTGTTTTGGATAAATGCGTTTCAATTGAATTTTACAACAAATTGTAAAGGAATCTGCACAAATCCAGGTGTAGACAATCTAATGAAACAAATATTTGCACATGCCTAACACTGTGATATTTATTGTTTGCCTTGGGTTTGTATTTAAAAAGAAACAAAAAGTAACAAACAATTTCAAAAAATACAATATATTTCAAAAATTTATATCCAGGAAGTTCAAACCAATAATTAAAGGCTAGCCAACTGTAAAATACATTATTTTATTTTAACATGAAAAATTGTTTAATATTTTTTTTTGTATTTGTGTTTTAAAATGAGAAAAACAAGCTATTTGAAAACAAACAAGGGATCTTAATATTTTGAAAAACCAATATAAAAGTGAATAACAAAAAAATAAGACAAAAATAAAAATATTAAACCTAATTTATTTTACAACTTATTTTAAATAATTTTATTAGAAAATCAATATCTAAAAATAAATAGTAATAAGTGCATGTAAAGCATAGAACAGAAAAAAAGAAGCTTCCAATATTTAATATGTTCAAAAATTTAATTGATTTAATCAATTCTTTAAATGGGGAAATTTAAATAATGTGGTGGGCATAATTTATTAAAACAATCGATCAAATAAAATGTTCATAATTTGTAAATGTACTTACATGCAAAAAAATTAAGAATTAAATATACTATTAATTAATTTTAAATTAAAAAAAGAGAAAAAGTTGATGTGTATCATCTTAATAAAGCTTATTTGCTCTCATATTATTTATTTCACATTTCTTTGCAATCTGCATTACCTCCTCTTTATTTTAGAGACCATTATTTTCGTACTTCACACAAACCAACATGCAACGGGGGGAAAAAATTCTACGTTAATACTGATCGACTTCTTTTCGGAGGATTATACACATCGTCACTGTCAGCCAACAGGTTGTGCTCCTGGCAGAGTCTCTCGAAAAGCTCTTTCAACTTTTCACCGGCCCTGAAAAAGAAGTGGTGAGATTTCATCCTCTGATGACAAAGCAGTGAACTCGTTAAGGATAATTAAGAATTAAACAGTAAAAAATAATGTTAAAAACTATGCTCCAAAAATGATTTTAGATTAGGTCATTAGTTGATGGTCTAATAAATGTTTTTCATGATAACACATTTGAATGCTCCCCTTGCTAATATGAAAACAATAGTTTATCCAGTTTTAAAAGGGCTTTGAATAGTCATTTGCAGGGAAAATCGTATTATAATCTAAATGAATTTTTTAGTCTAACTGTATTAAGTTATAAATTTTTCATAATTCTCTGTGTATGTATATTAATTTCTTTTTATATTCATAATTCAACTATGGGACTCTAATTTGTCATTCAAAACAAAGGCCGCCAAATTACCCTTCCACTAGTCACATGATCGAAGAGGCCAGAGAGCTTTTGTATAAACAAAAAATTAAAAAATATGTATCCTATTTTAAAATAATAGAAAAGTTGTTTCTATGTTGGCTTGCATCAAAATGTTTTTTTTTTTTAAATTATGTATATTCTTATTAGTTTTTTTTTTAATTATGTATAAATGTTTTGCAAATCACATATCTTGACTTACAAAAGTCATAAAAGACTATTTATTACTTTGAATTTAACTTGGTATATAGATAAAAGTGTACACTTTCATGTTTTTATTTTACTTTTTGAAGTGAGTTTTTATGACACGATCTTAGTAAAATAACAAATTTTCGGATTAACTGGATCAAACTATTGGAGCTTTACCTGGTAAAAGATTTTATAGAATAATTTATAAATGGCTAGTGAAAAACTCACTATATGATTTATATTAAACTTGTCTGTGAACAGGGCTCAACATTCCTTTAATTGAAGTAGCCCTGTTATTAAAAGTAAAATTTATAACAAATAAAGATTTGATATACACCTATGCAAGGCATTGAAACAATCGAGAGAAAAAAACCCAGGGCATAAAAAATACACCTCAACTAAGGTTCATTTGCAGAAAAGTGAAAGCACAAATAATAAGTCTACTGGAATCACAAAGTATGCATAATGGAATAGATGAAGAGAGGGGAAAAATTTAATTAATCATTCCTGGTGACAACAGAGTGTATAAACAATTTATCTGTTTACCAATTGCAAAATTTAAAAAAAAATAATTATTTAGTACTTTTTTGTTTATAACAAATATATTAAATCATTTTACTGACCTGTACACTTCACTTCCTTCTTGGTTATATGTACTACAATTCTCGAAGAGCAGGTGTGCGTCAGCGATAAGCTCACTATTTTTACTGTATTCAAGCATGTTCAATTTATGCTTTATCGTACCGAAATCCATGGGTTTTTTGATAATTTCGTGATAATCTGGAACCTGAAAAGAGACGATTTTTAGTTTTCTTCAGTTCTCTGAATAATTTGTTTTAAACTGATGTTCCGATAGCTTACTTCAACTTTTGTAACAGGTCGGAGGAAAGGCCAAGCTTCTTCTTGGTGCATTAGAGTATTGAGTATCTCCTGAAGAGCAGCGTTGTCCAAAGGCAAATCTCTTGATTTTTTGACACTTTCCAAGTATCGCCTCGACCTACGGCCTGATCTCACAGGCTCCTTGTCGTTAAAAACACCGTCATCTATGAACAATATTAAAATTTAAACAAACTTGTTTTTATTAGTTTGTAAATTTCATGCTCCAGACCCCCAAAATGCAGTGTTAAAATACTTTCACTTACCATGAACTTAATAATAATAATAAATTGTATTCATTACAATCAAACTCAAAATGTACCATGCAAAGGATATGTATATATTGAAAAAAAACCAAAACCATGAGACTGGCTAGAAATAAAAGCGAGGGGGCAAATTAAATAAAAGAATTGTTTTGAGACGAACCGTCCCAATGCGTGCTCCGCAGCTGTTTGGCAAAGAGAGAGATTTTGGCCGTTGCCGCTTTGGAAGACTTCCTGCGACTGGTTCGCTCGATATCTGGGCTTAGCCTCTCGGAGCCTCTCCATTCGCATACAAAGTCTGGAATCAACCCCGAACCAGTTGAAATCAATATTCAACTCAAGCAACTACAGAGGGTTGCTACAGTTATTCTTTACTTCTGAATGTCAAATGTTCGAATGCCTGTTTTATTCTCTTCTGGCCTTTCTTTGGGGCAAGTATTTTTTTATATTTTTTGTTTTGTTATGGTTGTTATAATTATAATTTTAATAAAATTAATCATTAATACATACAAGATTAAAGCATTAAAAAAATTAAATACATCTATATGATTGCTAAAGTTTAAAACAGGCTTTACATTGATGTAAGTTTGAAATTAACTGTTTACTAAAATGCACAAGATGGGATAAAGAATTTGCACATGTTCAAATTAAACAATACTTTGTGATCATGCCCTTCTGTTAGTTCTCAATAGAAATTATGTTCTTACATAACGTAAAATTTCATTATTATTAATGAAAAAAGATTATTTTTATTATTGACATTAATGAAAGTCATCGACATGTTTATCTCAATTTATAAATTGATTATCAAGACAAGGTCAGGATAGTTCAGATTTTGGAATTGTAGACGACATAAAACATTCGCATAGATCTCACCTCACAGACTGTCACGTTGTGACAATTTTTCTATCAATAGTGCCTTTTTTTTTTTTTTTGTGTGTGTGTGGTCGATTCTACGTATTTGAACTTTTAGGTCAATAAAAATGTATTACCCTTTATCAACATTCTTCTCTTTATAATATAAAATCCACATGTAAAATGATTGATTGTATTTTTATTACATCTAACCTCACCACCTTGAAATACTACATAAAAATGCATGCAGTGACTATTTATAATGACTGTTTTTTAAATACTGTGTGGTTTTGAGAGTTAACAGAACAGTCGTGTATGCATACATTTTGAATTGCACACAGAGAAATGGCCATAAAGAAAATTAAATATTTTGATATTCAATTTTTGTACAGAACTGAATCCATGCAACTACTCAATACTTCGCTTCATTTTTACCAGGCATCCTCAACAATATCATGTCTGTAGCCACCCTTAAATAGTAAGTACAGTAATCAAAAAAACAAAAAACTTGCATTATACATTTTCAATTACTTTTATTTAACAACAAATAGTACAGAAAGACATGAACGTCTGTTTCAGGATGAGATTTCTAGTCAGATTTTAGAAATATACAATGGATTTTACAAAATTTTATTTAGTTCGAGTTAGAAAAATGTCAACAAAATAAGTTATATGTATTGTTCTTAATAAAAGTTAAATTATTGATATCATCCAGTGTTGGAGAGAATGTAAAAAAGTTAATGCGTGTCATTTATTTATGAGATAAAAACGGTTGAAGCTTTTAAGTTAGTATCTCCGGTTTATTCAAATCATCCAGGTTTAAATTTTTTACGGCTTCTTGTGGCATATTTTTCTTGAGAGTTGATTTGAGACATCCAATGAAGCATGGCTTTTGTACAGTAAACATCTGCGCGGGAACAGAAACAGTAAGTTGACAAGCAAGATGAAGTTATAAGAAAAAAAAAAAAAAAAGTGGAATCGTGGCTCTCATTTTTAAAAAGTGTTAATAGGAAAGAAAAGAAAACAAGCGTTTTTAACAACTAAGCCAGCACCGAATTAAAAATTTACTCACCATCATAATGACTGTTATTAAGTAGTCCGTTTTTCTTTACAGATTTTTCCTCCACCTTCGGCTCTTTCTTTACCCTTTGTTTGGAATCGCTTTTCGGTTCCTTCTCCTTTACTGAAACAGGCGAGGTGCTTTCGCTCTTGATTTCAATGCTTTCTTTCTTCACCAAATGGATTTGTGAGTTTTGAACTCGGCAGAGGTGGCAGATCCAGGATTCCGTCTGCGGCACCCTTCTTAGTGGGGGGTTGACACAAGCCAAATGCAATTTTGACTTGCAGTTATCACATTTGATCTGTGCACCTATTTTGTCACAAATCTTACAGGAACAATCTCTGTTTTGAACAGCGAATCAATTAGTGTTTATGCTTTATCATCTTTGAAATTATTTTACACAGAACTTACTCCAAACTGACTTCTTCCTCTTCTTCGTACTCTCCGTTCAATTTCTTTCTTCTTTTAAACTTTTCCTTTGGCCTACATCTAGGGCAGTGCCAATCACCTGCAGGTACTTTCTAAAATGATAAATGCTTGGCTTAAAAAAACAATAAGATAACAAAAAATGCTCTATGAACTATTTATTGTCCCTGATCTCTTCTCTAATTGAGTTAATATATTTTAATGTTTTACCATATAAAAGATAGCAGAATGATCATTCTGCAGAGAGGTTGATGTAAATACAGCTCCTTATAAGATTTAACGAAAAATTGTCAGTTTTGCATGAAGGGCCTTTATTCCATTACAAGCACTAGTCACATATGAGTCCCAGGTCATTATTTAGATGCACCATTTTCTATTGGCTATTATTTTCCTCCAGTTTTGATTAAGTAAGGAAACAAAGCCCATTTGTAAGTATGTCCAATTCAAATGCAAGGTGCTGGCTTTGAACCCAGGACCTTCACCTTACAATGATGAGCCTCATGTCAATGCCGAAACTGTTGTGAAACCAGTTTCGAACAGATGCACTGTTTAGGTACAGCTCCATTGACACGAGTCTACTTTTTGCTTTTTAAAGTTAATATTTCATTATTTTTACATTAAATAAGAGTAAAACAATTTAAGAATAGAGTGTTAAATGCTAAAATATTAAGAGATTGATTCAGCGTTTGTACGGAGAAATCTACCTAAAGTAAAAATTTATGGTTTTCTTCATTTAATTTGTAAATAATTAAATTTTCATATAATAATAAATAATGGCAAATAAAAAATGTATTTCTATTTTTCAGGATTTTTAATGTTTTGAAATCAGTGTTTGCTAATTTCTGAAAAGGGAATATAACTGGGAAAAGCTGTGCAATTAAGCAGGAAATAAAAATGGTACAAAAACTCTGATAACACGATACACAAGAATGACACACCTACACAGAAAACAAACACTGAGCCCTAAAGATGATCTCAATAGAGATTGAAACAACGTTGGCATGATAAAAAAGCTAAAGCAAGATTCTAAAACCTGTGTCACAATAGACTGCATCTCACAGTCAACAAATTAACTAACAGTCACTGAATACTACACATGGCCCTGAAGTAGTTTTTCTAAACTACCTCATTCATGACCGTTCCTCATGGCTTCAACAAAACAGTAACCATTAAAAATGAAAAGGGTTTTATGAAAATTGGGTGCTGTGCAGAATGTATAACTTGGAAGTCATCTAAAGTGGTAGGACGGCTGACAAAGCAGAAAAGGTCACAAAAAGAAAATAACTCACAAAAATACAGAGACTTGCGTGCATCTGCATAACGGAAGCAATGAGAACATGTCCTACAACTCGCATGAAAAAAAATATTGGGTCTAATCACCCTACATCACATGGTAGAAAGGACAGCACAGAAAACCACAATTAACCTTATTAGAGAGAAACCTCCAACAGGAATAGAACTGAAATGTAGAGACAGAAACAAACTGTGGAAAAACCATCCATCACTCATGGCTCCAAGAGATGACATGAACAGGATGTTTGAATTTAATCAAAAATTCTGAACACATCTGGGCATCAAAAAGGAATGGGAAGGAATGGAAATCAACTCCTTTAAAAATGGCACCATCCTTTGGTACACAGATGGATCCAAAACACAAGAAGGTACAGGAGCAAGAGTATTTGAACCTGGTATCAAATACTAGGAACCCATGGGAAAACACACCAGTATCTTTCAAGCAGAGATTCACACAATAGAAAGATATGTCCAATTCAACCTATATAAGGGATACAAAAACAAGAATATAGCTATTATGTCAGATAGCCAAGCAGCCATCAAAGCACTAAGTTCAAATATCATTAGCTCAAGAATGGTGCTAAACTGCTTAATTAACTGATTAAATGGGCATCTACAGAAAATTGGAATAATCCAAGATGGCACATGCAGATTCTGCAAAAAAGCAGAAGAGACACCAACACATCTACTAACAAACTGCGGAGCAACATTAGCCCGCAGGAGGAGGTGTTTTGGGATGTACAGTGATACCATAGAAGAGCTTCAACCAATAAAACCGGGCCTATTAATCAAGTTTCTTGATGAAATAGGACTCACCGATGTGCTCTAGGCAGAGAATGGGGGGGGGGATATAATAGTTCTTAAAAGGCGCAGTATACAACACCCTGAAATATCATCATCATCATCAAGGTGGTAGGACATATATGAGACCCACCTAAAAACTCACTGGCTTTTTGTTTGAATAGGCCCATTAAGGGGCCATGTGACAGTTCAAAAAAAGTTTTATTATTTATTACAATCATTTATTGAAAAATATAGAAAAAAATTGCTTTCCCAAAGTTTCAATAATGTTTCAGGCACTCGTATTCAATGTGTTAATATAGTTATGATGTGATATATGAGTTTTAACAATAAAAAAAGAAAAAAGAAAAGACCTACACTCCACATCATTAAATTCTACATAGATTACACTAAATTACTAATCTTTCACAGACCCTTGTCGAGTGAGTTAATTTTGTTTTCTACAAAGATACTTTGGCCGCCGATCTGTCTGTTACTTATCCCAAGCCTTGGGCATGCCACGATGGCCTACAGAACTTTATGATATTTGGTTTACATTAAAATAAGTATGTTGTAATTAGTATAACAATAAAAATGCATAGTTTGAAATAAACAACATAGCAATTAGTCCTAACAAAATGTTTGCTAGTTATGTTTATAAAACATTATCTATCTTTATATATGTTTATAAAACAATTACATGTTTTATTTTTCTTAAAATAGAAAAAAATTACCGTGAGTTTTGGTTTTAAGCAGTACAGGTGATGGCCTTTGTTGCAAGTATCACACAGAAGCATATTTTCAGGATCAGCCTTGCTTCGACACAATCTACAAAACGCTTTGGAAGCCGACTTCTCCCATAAAATGGAATTTTCTAAAAGATAAACATTAAAAATTAGATGATTTCCACTTGAAACTCATTGACTTGGAAAGTGTTTTTTTTACCTAATGTTGAAAGATGTAAAAACAGTTGTGAAAAATTTGTCGATTCCATAAGGGCTTTTTCCCATCTAAGCATTGTCGGTGTCGGAGAGGTTAGGTCAAATTTATCTTTATCACGTTCCTTAGGATCGAAGCCTTTGAAAATAGGAGAACAATTAATTGTGGTTAAATTTTTTAACTTAATACTTACCTAAAGGCCGTTTCAGGTACTGGATGTCAACTGCTTGGGCGAGTTGCAAAATTGCTGATGCAAGATCAAGTATCACCGGCTTTTGGGGCACCATCTCAAATCCCTTCCTCAGAGAAGAATCCAACTGAACTTCAATTGAAGGAGTTGAACTTCTACTTTCTGAATCTAAACAGTATAAAGTATATAATTATTTTTTAATGAAAAATAAGTAATTAAAATTGTTAAATTTTGTTAATATACAAAAAGTTGGAGATGAATAAATTAACTGAATACCTTCTTTCTCTTCAACATCCATTGGCTCACTTTCTTCATCTTTTACTTCTGTTTCGTCTATTTTACTCTCATGATCACTGTCCTCACTGTCATCATCGCCCTTTAAAAATCAAAACAATAAGTTGACGGTAAAGTAATTATTAAGTTGTAAACTTACCAATGATCCCCAAATGAGCTTTTTACACTGTTTGTCGTAACTGTTGTTTGAAATAGCATCTCTCCATACATCAATTTCTTTCACCTGACAACAAGCCTCAATGTAAAATGTAATAAGGGGGGAAAAAACTGTGTTACCTTTAGTGTTCCAAGTGCACCCATTGTGATTTTGTTTTCCATTTCAAGTATATAATCTCTAACACTGCTTTCCATGATTTCATCAAGAGGTGTGCCAGGTGGAAAATCGAGATTGGCGTTCTCATAAAGTTTATTTAATTTATTCACATTTTTGCTCCTCAATTCTATCACTGCCTCACCACAAGCCTAAATTCAAAATTCAGCCACACATTTAAAATCTATTACCATAAAGGGAAAAGGAAAGGGGAGGGGAAACATACCAGTGCAGGATTTAATTTGTCTACCGGGCAAATTTTGAGGCTTTGTATTATTTTGTCCTTCTCCTGTATCAGTATCTGCCTAAGCCGCCTCTCTCGAACTCCTCTTCTGTTCAGTGAATTAATCAAGTTTTCCACTTCACTCGCCTCTTTAAAAAATGACCAGATGACCTTGTCTGCTGCTGTGCCGTGCACAGGACAATTCACCGGGTCTGCCCAGCAGGTCAGGGGTCTATTGCTGGAGACGGATTCAACTTTTTGAGTTCTGTTCATGATAGGTGAATCAGAACTGTTCTTTTCAGTCAGGAGTTTCTTTGAGGGACTCGAGACAGACACCATCTGGTGTTTCCCTGCAAAATTTTCCTTGTTACCGCTCTCTTCGAACAGCCTTTTAAGGTATGAAATGTCATCACCATCTGAGAAGATATTAAACGATACTGATGGTGTACACCTGCAAGGGAACAAGGAACAATAATTTAGTCGATGAAGATTTTAATGGTATTGAAATTGTGACATACTTTGGTAGACATCCGCCTTTAAAAGGGTCGTTGTCTTCCACAAACAAACCGGGAAATGTTGGGAATGTCCAAAATCTTCTATGAGCTCGATCTGTCCCAAGAGGCATAAGCTGAACTCCTGCTAAAGCTTCTCGCATTTCTCTGTGCAGAGCATTTATTTCTGTGTCTTTTCCAGGCTTATCATTCGTGGTCTCTTCCTTCTTGTCCTTATCTTTGCCTTCAATCTCACCACCTCCTTCTTTTTTTAATTCTTTTTGTCTGCAATATGTCGTAATAATGAAAACAATAATAATACTATCTTTACTAACTAACTATACAGGGTATTTTGAGATGTCCAGGCTGAATTTCGTTTGTTCACACCAACAGTCAGGCCATCTACAAAACACACTCTGTACATTATGTAATTAAGGTAAAAAATGAATTAAATTAATTCCTATGCTGGAGGGTTTTTGTATCCTTTATCAGTGGTTACCATGAACAAAGACTCAAGGTCAAAACCCTTTACTGATTATTTTTAATTGAAAATGCCATGAGTAATGCTGAGATTAAAACCCAGAACCACTAATGTGGCATTATTAGAGCCAAATGTCATAACAACTCATCCTACAAGTTATGAAATAATGTGATCTTTTGGTGGAGAAATAACATTTTTCTCCCCATTTGAATTCGAAGAGGTTCACGGTATTTTGACTTGAAATATTTTATTTTTCGCAACCCAGGACCCTGAACCTTTCGAAGCAAGGGTGCTTCGAGTGGGCTGACTAGCTATTGGTTTTATAAAATGTGTATCCCTCCAAGTATATTCACATGTTTTCAGCTTCAGAATAAACCAGGAGGACTAGGACTGCATTTGACATAACAAATGGCCGACTTGCAGCGAGGACAAGTCTCAGTAGTTCAGTAGCTTTAAAGCTACATCATTCAAAGCATACATTGTTTTATTGATACAAAAAATTTAAAAGTTGTAAAAATAGTGAATTAGGGATGATAGAACTTGCTTTAGAGGAAGATGTGAATTGGTGAAAAAAACATCACAGAATAAGAAAACTGTGGGCTCGTGAAAAATGGAATAAAAGATATGTTGAAGAGATATACTACTGAAAAAACGAAAGTTGAAAAAACTAAAAATTAATTCTCATTTGCAGCCAACCAAAGGCACTTTCAGATGCAGAGAGATCACCATCTCGAACCAAAGTTAATCACTGCCAAAATCAAAATTGCACGACCTTACTTCAGAGCCATTTACATTGGCTCAATCTCAACACATTATTATAAATGTGACTCCAATGGATAATATATGATCATAATATATCATCAGGAATCCTAACATAATATTTCACATGCTAACAGCAATAGCAAGGGAATGTGGGTTTCCTCAAGTTTGAAGCTCGTCAAAGCGGTGTATCGTACACTGTTATGAAACAAAAATTTTGTAGAAGCCTTCATCAACTTTAATTTGGTATCGGTTGTAATGTTTGCGTTAGGATTTTTAACGAGATCCTTATTTGGCAAAAAGTAAATATTACCAGGAGCGTCAGTCACTAGTGAAGACGGAATGGATGTAACTACATGCAAATTGTGTGTACATGACAAAAATTTTGAGACAGATACTGTAAATGTGGACTGTATATCAAATTCACGAATAAACCAGCCATAGGACTTCCCTTTTTTGGAAGTTTCTATTTTTTAACAGTTCAATTAATAGTTAGAGCAGTAATTAGCAAATTGTGAAACATACTTGATGGCTTCTGCTTTGTTCATCTTTGCTTGTTTAGCACTCTTCAAACGTATTTCAATTTTAACCTGTCTTGCTTTTTCACAACCTTCTTCGATTATTTCCCTCGCTGAAGCATATGTCAACACTTGGTTAATCAAGCACTCAATAATTGTGAGTTTCTCACCTAAAATACAAATTGATCAATGGAAGCAGTGTGTGTAAGGGAGGGGGGAAAAACCACTTACTTATATTCAGATCACAAACATTCGTGTCTCCAAGTTTCTTAATAATCATTGGCTCGGTGAGTTTCAATATAACACCTGGATCATCGTTTTGCATATAACCACCACGAGATTGATATCTGAGAAAAAGGAAGAATATGTGAACTTAAATTTATTTAAACAACGAGAACACACGTAATGCGCACGCGCGCACACACACAATAATTACCTCCATTTTGCTGTTTTACTTTTTTGCGGCTTTGAACCCGAAGTTAACAAATGGAGCCTTAGGACTTCAGACAATGTAGAAGTGTTAAGTGTCAACTGAGTTAGATACTGACCATGATACCTCTTAATCCAATTGTCAGTCATAGATGCCATTTTAAGAATTTTCATTGTCTCACTATTCCCCCGGGAAAAACCAAGTCCTTCTGAAAAAGTAATACACCATTTAAATTTGCGTATTTATTTTTGGTGTATGTTTTATAAGGCAAATATTAGGTATGTTTTTGGCTTAAATAAACTACATTTATCACATGGAAGCAGATAAAATTCATTTGAGGCATTGCTTGTATACAATTTCAATTTCTGGCAAAGAAAAATGGATGCAGGTGAATCAAAAGACCAACCTCATGGGGCCAATGCCTAATGAGCTTTAAAGTGATGTTTTAACGATTAGTGGCATTGGAGGATGAGAAGAAATCAACTGGAGCCGAGTTATCAGAGACGTTTCAGGTACATTGTACAACAATAGAAAGAAGAATCTGATCTCTGGGTTAAGTTGTTAAACTCGTATACTCGGGGAATCTCAGGAACAAGGAAGACCTCATATGGTGTTTCACACCTGAACAGGAATAAATCGGATATACTGAGGATGAGAGAGAAGTGGACCTTTACAAAAATGTTAACTGCCGAAGGATGTTTGCAAGAATAAAAGGCCACTGTCGGCCTCAAGTGCAGGAATACACTCTCGTTAGGTCCTACTGTCTGTTTGGTGGGTTACTCGACGAATAATTCATTGGGAACTATTACCAACCAACCCCTTATATATGGGGTATACTAAGTGCAAGTAGATAAAAAAAAATTTTTGGGGGAGAAGAAAAAAAAAAAGACACATCAACATAATACGAGGCTTGGCGCACAACTTGCACTCGGAGTAAAATCATGGGGGTATGCATTGTAAATAGTTGTCCAACTTTCTATACTCAACAGACCTTGCCCCTTCTGATTTTTGCTTGTTCTGCTCCTTAAATAACGATCAAAAAGGTAGGCAATTTTTACATGAAAACACTCTGAAAATTGGACTTATAAGACTTCTTTCTGTCTGTTGACTGTTCTAACTCATCAGACATTTACAGGAAAAAAAAAAAAAAAAAAAAAAAAAAAAAAAAAAAAAAAAAGGGGGGGGGATATTTCTGATACCAGAATATTGACAGTATGATATAGAAAATGAAAGAAATTTTATTTTGCATTCAAAATAAAATAAATATATATTTGGGAAATTTTAATTTTTTGCAGAAAACAGACATACCTATGCATATACCTGGATAATAAATGAATACTGAACTTAACAGTATAAATTTCATTAAATACAACCATCCATTCATACTCACGCGTTAATTTCACATCAGCATCTTTAGTTTCTTCTTCCTGATCCCTCAAATCAAAAATTGCACTAAGCAGTAGTTGAATGATGTCGCAAAGCGGGCCTTAAATAAATAAAAATATAATTAATTTTGTTTTTTCTGAGGCAAACCAGACAATATTATTTACCGGCAACTTCTTTTTCCAATAAAGCTCTTTCCATCAATTCAAGGGTGACGCCGTTTGGGAAAAAGTCTTTCAAAGCAATGATTTTACGGAAAGATTGTAGAAACTCCATAATCATGATTACAGAGCCGAAATGTTCATTGGGGATTTTCCCTTCAATTGGGATTGCACTTGGCATGTCCTTTATAACAGAATAATATCAAATTAATATTTTGATGTTGGTATTTAATCATATTTTCAGATACTCACTTTAAGATCCTCACATTCTAAGTCCTCCCTCTTCATATTCCATTCCTTAACAAATTCAGCGTATTTTTTCGTTTTCTCTTTCATTTCTAACCGTCTTTTCTGCCTAATTTCAACACTGTTCTTTGCTCTATATAAATTGATTAAAAATCAATAATAAAATCAAAATATAATAGAAGGATTCATTTTTAAATCACATACAATATTCCGTTGTCCAACTTCTTTGTGAGACGCTTTTTTCGGACTTTCTTCGAATCATTTATAGATTCTCCTTTTTTAGGATTTTTCCTAGGCAACATTGAATATTTCTTTTCAGAAAGCTTGAAATATGCATTTAATGTCTCTTGTTTCTTCGGTCTATCACTGTACTTCCGTTTTAGACTTTCCCTCGGATTCATATCTGGTGGCTCGCCACAGAATATTTGGTCAAATTTAACTTTATTAATACCGTATTTAGCATTTGATGATTCCTGAATAAATAAATTCCATTGATTAATGCAAAAAAATTAAAATAATGTCATTTATATTTATTTACTTTTAATTTCCAAAAATTGTTTTCAAGATGAACAAATTGTTTGATGTAAAGGCGATTTTTGTCCTTATTATAAGATGATTTCGGTCTTGTTATCTGACCCTGTGTGGCAATAATTTCCTTCCCATTATCATGCCTTTCTACCTCATATTTGTACGCTTTAGCTGGAGGGTAATGTCGATCATTGCTGCTATAACAAAATTTAAAAAATAAATAAAATAAAAGGAAACCAAATATGTTGAGATTAATGACTTACTGTGATTTCTGACTAAGTGCAGCAAGTTCTTCGGTTGTGGGAGGCACAACTGCCAGAACATGGCAATCTCTGTAACAATAAATATTTAATTAACTTATTAAAAATGTATATTTAGAAATAAAAATACTTACACATTGCCTGCACCAGGAATGTTGACTTGAACCGTCTCTCCGATGAAATATCTATCCTTGACATAATTGAAAACCTCCTCAGCAAGTTCTATAAGAGATCTTCTTTCACAAATAGATGCCAAGTACAGCACTGGTATCCTCAACTGTTGAATGAATTAAAGTGTGAAACAACTGGAACTTTATACTTAGGTCAATTTTCATACACTTACTTCCATTGGAAATCGTTTGAGGAGTTTTTTTATCTTCTCTTCACTTGCCTTTGCTTCTTGGTAGGTCAGGAGGGCCCGGCCCGTTAGTGAACATGACCATACCAATGAATTACAAAGAATTATTCTTTCACAAAACTCACTGTAACAAATTTTAAAGGTGACTTTTAGCATTGTGTTATATTCAGTTTTATCTTATAAGTAAATACATATCAAAATCATGGTGGATCCCATCACTTTTGGTCCTAGGTTAAATTCATTAAGGTAGATGAATGAAAATAAGCAGTTTAACCATCACCAATAATTTTTTATCTTCCTTTCAATTACTGCCCTTTTATTTCATTTGTTTCAGCACTGTGGTATCATCAGTAAAATAGTTGTTTCATTTTTTAAATTTCATTATGTACAATTGTTTTGAGCTATTTTGAGAATAAAATGTAATATGAAGTCCATTATATTTCATGGTCCGATTGACCAAATAACTTCTTTTACTAATTAAGTTTTATGTAAGGTATTGGTTGAAATGAAAATATGAATGTGATAAATATAAATATAAATATGATTCATAATATGAAAGTATAAAATTTTAAGACTCACTTGAGATACTGCTGTTAACTATTTTAAAGTGTTATTTTACTTATGGGAAATTTAATGTGTGATCTCGGACAATCACCCAACTTGTGCCACTTTCACAGGCTTTTTCTCATCACAGTATGTGCTTTCTGCACTGAGTTTGATAAAAACGTCATTAGACAATATTGAATCTCTCATCCTTCTGATAAAAGTAATCTTTTAATACTATGAAATTATTGCCAGCTTTCCACAAAGTTTAATGCACTAATTGGGTCAATTGAGTACTTTTGAACAGCATATAATTTTAGTTTGTTTTTCACCCTCCCTCTTGTGATTCGAATCAGTCAATTTTGCAGTATTATATTATTTTTTGCCTTAAATCTGTTAGAAGATGATCTCAGGAAAAACTTAATTTTGCAAGGCCTGACACTAATGATTCACAACTGGCTAACTGAAGATGTTTTTTGTCGTCATGTCAACCACCTTGGCTCACTTTCAAGTGAATACTAATGATGAATAATATTTTTTTGATGAAGGTTTTATATGATAACAACACAAGGTTGCTGAACTTCTACAAGATTTTAGTGGTTGACATGATAAAAAATGAAAGTTGAGCACATCCGCACCACGAGAATGAAGCAAAGAAAGCGATAAAATTCTCAGATGGCTAATTTAAATTTTCCGAGCATTTCAACCACCTTGTTGCCCTTTCAATGTCACGTAAATGCCACCATAGCTGCTTGTTTTTGTGAAGATTGAAGATTTTGACTATTACCGATTATTAATTTTGTTGTCCTACATCATTTATACTCAAGGAAAATTTCATTTTGCAAGAGCTGAAAATACTGGTTCACAACTGGCTAACTTAAGTTTTTTTTGTGGACATGTCAACCACCTATGCACACTTTCAAGGGCATATTAATGTCACCAAAACTGCTTTCTTTGATGAAGATTTCATGTAACAACATAAGGCAGCATGCTGCACCTTAATTTCAGAAAGATTTTGGTTGTTCACGTCTTTTAAATTTAATGGAACAAATGGATAAAATTGGGCAAATTCCCCTCTCCCAAGGTCTGAACGTCCGCACTACGTGAACGAAAGCAGGGAAAGGGATGAAATTCGTGAGGCCAAGGAGTCGAGGTGACGGCCTTCAAAACATGGCAAAGGAAAAAAAAATAAAGAAAAAACCGGGTAAATTAACGAAGAAAGTCGAGGAAATAAGACAATATGGTAAAAGGCCGAGGGCGGTTGTCATTAAGAAATGGACGGTGCTATAGAAAGGAGGCGGCTCGAAAATGTGAAGAAATGCGTTGTAACACGTTGAGAATCGTGATCGGAGGTGAAATGTTTACACAAGGATTTATAAGAGGAAAAAACATGTTTTGTTTACAACTTCATTCTAGATGGGAAAAAAGTCGTGAGGAGTGGAAAACGTCGTGAGACGTTAGATGCTATGGAGTAAAACCCAAGTCGCGGCTAAAGCGGGGTGCAAATTATCGATTTTGCGTTTTTATCCTGAGGCCGAGTTTTCGGAACGGGGCACAAAGGGGAAAAGTGAAGAAACGGTCGAAATCGTGTTAAAAAGTATGTAAAATGGTGGGCGGAAAGAGGCCGTGAGGCAGCGAGGCAAAACCGACCGATATCGAAACGGGAAAATGAACTCACTCATAGTCTCTGAAGATTTCACCAGTCGTCCGGCAAAAGAAGACCTCCTCGGATTCCTTCAGGTCGTCCGGGAACTCGATCGGCTCGAACGTCTTTTTGTGGAGGAGCGGCATCTTCCCGAACGGCGCCCGACACGGGTGCGAAAGGGGCTTTTCACTGTTGGAAACTGTCGTGCATTTGGAATGAGCGAAGGGGAGTAATTAGGCTATGGCCCTAACTGTACATCTCCACTTGTTAGCAGATCGACGTTTCAACTCTTGTCCCGAGACGTCCCCGTGGCGTGGCAGGCCCGTTCAACTATTTCCTTACGAAAAACCCGCCGGATTAATTATTTCGACCGGAATTAACTCACATATACGACGACACACAGATAAATAACCCGTACTTTTAGAAATTGGAATGGAGGCAAAAATGGGCACAACAACATGATCGCACCACCCTCGATGGGTCCGAGTCGGACAAACGACAACAGACCTATTTCACATCGACAAATAAAACAAATATCATCAATTTTAAGAAATATTAATTTTTTATTAACCTCCGGACATGGTTTATTGCTTTTATTTAAAGAAAAACCTTTCTCGTGATAGCAAATCAGCTGAGCTTTCAGGCAGTTGCCTTCGATTTTATGGCGCCAAATTTAAGCAGGAACAAAACTTTTCAATTTCTATCTTTTTTTGTCGTTTCCGTCACGAGTCTATTCTTCAATATTAATATCTTCTCCGTTTTGATCTATCAGGTTTCTCACAATCAATCAAAATTTTTTTAAATCATTGTGGGAAGTGGTCAAAACAACTAAAACTATGTTTATTAACATAAATTTTGCAGTATAAAAAAAATTATTGGGGCAACGGTGGCCGCAACGGTTCAGTCATTGTTCTTCACTGTCAGGTAAAGGTTCCAGGTTCACATTCATGGTCAATGGATTTTCAAAAACACCAGTACCACAAAGGTTCATAATCATATAGTTGGCGTACCCTCGTAAAAAATTTTAGTGGTGTTATAACCTGCTAAAAAATGAATAGGGATATTTCTGATTTAATATTCCATCAATTTTGATTAAATTTACCGATATAGTTGGATAAAAGAAAATAAAACATACCAAACATAAACAAACAAATTTTAATCATAAATTTTAATAATGGATTCATTTAAGAATAATAAAAATGAAGTTTGCTCATTTTGTAAACACATTTTCCTCGTCTTTTCTCTATGCTATCAATTTGTATTCAGTTTAACTATGGAAAGACATCATCTTTAACCAGAAATTTGCAATATTATTGTGAGAATGAATCATCGACCAATATGTAGGTGTTGCATAGGCAGTTGGTGTTTCTCAGAGTGCGGACTTCCGGGCTGTAGCCGATTCCGAGGGAGTGGAAATGCCAATAGGAGGCCTGCCAATCAGGATCTCAGCACAGTATGACGCTAAGGGAGGACAGATGTATTGTTGTTGCTGCAAGACAATATATCCCCTTTCCATAATGCCTGCCAGATCCTAAATTAGGTACAAAATGTTTTGGCAAGGTCTCTATCAACACAAACAATTTATAATCATTGTTGGGAAGTTGGCCTCACATCATATGCTCCTTTGAGTCGACCTTCTGCAACAGTCCGTCACAAGCAACCCAGAAGAATATAGTGCAACGAGCAATTGGAATGCTATTGTGTTTACGAGCCGTATTTCTGACTGTATAGTGATAGAACAGGGGATGTATACAATTCCCCAGTTTGTGCTCCCTTCAATGTAGTTTGGAGAAGGCGTTGTAATGGTCCAGGCTGGGATTTACACTGAAGGACAAACTGGAGCCCATATTGTTGAAGGCAACCTCACACAGTCTGTTATATATAAGAAATTATTGAGGAATACGTTCCTCTAACCAGGGATCTCGTAGAATTTTGATTTCTGGATGACAATACCAGATCTCTTAGAGGCCAATTGTTCATCAATGTTTAGAAAATCAAGGAATTTCTCATCTACCCTGTTCTCCCATCATCTCTGGACCTCAATCCCATTAAGCACACGTGGGATGCAGTGCAAAGAAGACTTATAACCACCTTCCACAGCCAGTTCACCTGGAATAATGGAGTGTTGCAACATCTATGGAGTGAAATTCCTCATGAAAATAGTAATAACCTTATTGACAGTATGCTATCCACAGAAGTTTTAGCTAACAGAGAGTATTATACACCGTTTTAATTGTTTAAAAAAAGTATTGTGTCCAGTAAACAAAATTATGGAATAAAACCTTTTATTTTTCAGAATCCTTTAATTAAATTTACTTTCAGTAAAAATATAATTTCTAATAAATTTTAATACAATTTATAATAAAAATACAATAAAATAGGCAATATCCCTATTCATTTTTGAGCAGTATAATATTTTAAGAATTAATCCAATTTTTTTTCTTTTTTTTTATGCTGGGGCTTCCGACATCGAGGTCATTTCAGACCCATTTAATCCAATTAAAAAACTTTTACATATAGAAACGTACAATATAAAAATGTAACAATACAAAAGCGAAAATATATAAAAAAAAAAAGGGAAAAAATTACTTAACTATTAAACAATATGACAAAGTAAGAACCTAATTTAATATAATATAATAATATAAATGAATTATAAATAACATTAATTCTTTCCCTTATTAAATAATTTTTTATTAGTTAACATGTCATTGTTATTAAATTGATTACATTTTCATTAGAAATATACATATAGAAATATTAAATATTAACAGAAATTTACATACAACTTATGCTTTTACAAATGAACATAAAAACTCAATTTCAAAGACAGATGTATTAATATTTGTTATGAATAATAAACTTGGACGATCAATAAAATTTCAGAAAGAAAACTGTGAATTGTCAATTCATTGAAGAAAGATTTTGATTGTAAGGCGCTACACAATTCTATATCACAAAATGTTTTGTATGTTTAGAAAATCTGTAGCATACATGTACAAGTAGCATGAAGTTATTATAAGTCCTAGAGAGAACACTTCTTTGATTATTCTTCACAAATCCCACATTGGCAGAAAGTTATCTATTGAGGGTAAAAAAAAAGGAAGAAGTTATTGTCCAGAAGTGTAATAATTCTGAATTTATTTGATGAATGGATAAATTAGAAAACTAGTACAAAAATTAATTATCATCAAATAAAAATAAATGTTACCAACTAGGTTTGAATTCGGGCTTAAAATTGGGTCGTGCTATTCCCTTTTGTTACAAAGGACTGTTCCTGATGGCGGTAGATAAAAACATTACATGGCATGACATACCCTTGGAAAAGTCCACCCTAATTATAATAGTCCAGAAATCTCTCGGTCTAAATGTAAAAGTGAAAAATTTCTTACTTCTTTTTCCCATTTGAAAAATGGGTTGGTTGGGTAGTTGGAAAAACATAAACCTTTGTTTTGGGTTGTTATCCTGTATTCGCTTTGCCATTTCTTGCACAATAAAGATCTAGTTAGTAGCTGCAATTTCTTTTATGGTGCTTCCTGATAGCGTAGCTATAAATTATAGCTAAATCTTGGAAATCGTGTTTTTTCTTCTGACAGAGCACTTTCCTTTCCATGTACATTCATAAAGCATATGTGCTGATGCCTCTGGTTCCTCCTGACTTAGTCCTTAAGAGAGTAGTAGCCAGTAGTAGTTTCCTCAAATACTGCCTGCTAAGTGTAGTTCCTTCACCTTCCTTTTTGAGAGAAATATATCTCTTAGGTTGTCTCATACTTAGTGCATTAATCCAGTGTTTGAATATTCCTTTCTTAACACTTTTTCCAGTTCCAATGTAAGGACACACTCCGGAGAACCAAGTTGTTGTTCTTGTTCCACGAATGAGAGGGTTGCCCATTTTTTGACTAGTTGGTCAGCCTTCTCTGCCTTCATGTCTAGGAACTCACTTTATTAATCATATTTTGTTTTCCTAGAGCCTTTAGAAAATTTAGACACTACCAAACAAGATTGGAGTTTTTTTAGTGTCTATATAGCCCATTTCTTCATTAACTCCTGTAAACAGAGTTGCATTTCATGGATTTCAGCTTGGAAAATTGTTGGGGTTTGTACAAGGGTCTTAACTAGGTTGTAGTTCTATCGTCGAACCATTTGTGTACAAATTAGGGCTCCTTCTTGAAACCTGGGGCCACCTTTCTTCCAAAGAGAAGAAGTATCCTAAGATTAATGTATTAGGGTATTGACTGTCACTTCTACAATTTAATTTTTTTTTAATACTAAGTTTTGTCTCCATTTAGATGTTGCTTTGCATTCGAAGATGAGTGGCTATTTCTTCCTCATGCAAATGGGATCATTGCTATATATGCCCATGTTATGTAGGTTTTCGCAGATGCCAATGACTGGTTAATAATCCTATCACTCCTCTAACTCTGGCCCTCTTCAACTGCAGCAGAGAGTTTGCCAATGGGGGTTTTAGCATAAGTTTACTGTGATTAGCACTCCTAGAGTTTAACTACTTCTCCTTTTATTTTATTTGGATCCATTCTATGATGGATTTGTTTTTACAATCCAAAGTGTAGGTTCAGGGCCTTAATAATAATAATAGCCTTGCTCCTCCTCCTCTGTCCTGTGTGTACATATGTAAGTATATTACAAACAATAAGCAATAAATACAAAACATAAACAGCAAAATCTCATATTTATGCTACGGCCATGAAAAGTTGAGTTTTTAAAAATTAAAAAGTTTGTTTGAATACTATTCATTGTTAAGATATGTTGTCAAATAATAAAAATAAAGTGATTTTATGATAAATATGTTCACTTAAGACAATACTAGTGAATCACATTTTAAACCAATATATGTTGAACTTATGAAAATGATTATTTTATATTTAATTACGGATTGTAATCTAGGGCTACATCCAGGAGGTGCCTGTAAATTTTAAGCTCGAAATTTTCTAACAACAATAGGTCTGGTTGGCCTTCCATCACAATGACATATTAATTTCAAGCACAAAGGGCAGCGAGCACTTGAAGAAAATTGCCACTTAAGCTTTTCCAAAAGATGCCCCTGGAATTAATTTATGACTACTTCACTGAGATCTGATTTTCACCGCACCACTTCTCATCGTTTCGAAATGGAAAATTATTTTGCCCACATTACCGTCACGTTGTTTATAAGACATAAAAATTGAATTCTCCCCCACCACCAGTTGCAATTAGGTCGAGCCCATACATTTTATTTATTTATTATTATTTTTTGTTGTTTTGTTAATACCAAAGTTAATTATGAATCAAGTTATTTAATTGGACTTAATTCAATACTGACTTAATTCAACATTTCAAGACCATGTTTGAACACAATGGTTATTGAAAAAGCAATGAATGCTTCTATATAAGAAAATTATGCAGCATAATTTAAAAAACTTTTTAAGAGTTTGAAATAGATATTTTATATTTTCAACAAATTAATTTTAACCAAAGGATTCCTCTTTATGACCTTGTTACATCATATAAACATGTAAAGTAATTCTTAACGATAAACGATCTTAGACAAGTGGTTAAAAGACTTTACAATAGTTTTTCATACTATTTTCAATTAAAAATTCCATGGGCTATGCCAGAAAACTATGGAAACATTGCTGATTGTATCTATGGCCGATTACAATGTCCCCTAAGTTGTTTATTATAAAAATGTCTGTGAATAATAAAGTAAGATTATTATTATTGTTGTTGTAGGTCATAGCAGCAAATTTACATTAGAAGTGTAGGAAACTAAATTTTGAAATCTAATGTTATTCACCGGTTTTCTGTAGTTTTTATGTTTGGCTTAGGGTCTTGTTGAAACAATATGGTCTAGGTTTTACCATTTAGGTTATTCTAGGCATCAAGTTGCATCATATGTGTATTCATGTTAAGTTCGACTGGGATCAATTTCACAACTCCATGCTATAGAACACATATACAATAAATTCGGTTTTAGGAGTTGTCAAAACTGGCAAACACATTGCTACAGAATAATGCTCTATACCTGTCACTGGTATCTGAGAAAACATCTACACATGGTTATATTCAGTGATGATCCCAGTTGTAGTTTAAGTAATGAGAAGGAAGACACTGCCAAGCATATTATATTGGACTGTAAAGCAACTTCTAAGATATAATTTAGGGTATCATGGTGACCCGGGAAAAGGAATTGAAAAGTCATAAAGTAAAATCAAGTCCGTATAACTTACCTATGGGACTAGAAAAAGCACCATAAGACGAAAGACTGCAAGGTAAAAATCTGCAGGGTAAAATAGCAACAAAATTAACATTGGAAGATTTGGAAATGAAAGCAAATGCTACATCTTATGTTTTTTTTCCTATTCATTCCTTAGGTCTTCACCAGACAGATTTTTTGACCCGAACAAGTCACCAACCCAGCTAACTCTTGGCGGGATATCTTTTGAAATGTACTCAAACTTTAAGAAATATATTGATTATTTGCTTCAATGTCAAATGTTCAGCCTATACTGCTCAGTTGGGTAAAAGGATTTGAAATCGAGATCCCCAGTCTAGTCGTTTTTCATTTCTGAACACAAACATCTAACATTAGGTTAGCCTATGGGAGGCAAAATAATATCCTTTTATAGTTTTTTAAACAGGACCCAATCGTGAAAATGGGTAACACGCTAAACTAGCGTGATCAGGCGTGATCACACTCGTCCAAAGTATATATATATATCACAGTGTGAACAAGATCAATTGATAATGGTCTTTCTGATGTCGATTGAATTAAATTACCATTTGCTGTAATGTGTTTTTCTAAATGCTGACCATCAGGTTTCAAATAAAACCACCACTGAAGAAAGCGAGAAGCCGAAAAGCTTCTGACATATCTAATTGATCGGAAACGACATATTTTATTTTACTTTTCTCACTATGCCTATTTAATTTCTTTATTTACGCCAACCTCTGGAGGATGAAGTTCTTCTGTTTAAGATACAGTAATCCCCACCCTGTTCCCCCTTTTGTTTAAAAAATATATTAAATTATTTTTGGTCCTGCTCTAACGCATAAAACATGGAATCCCCACACACATTTTACTCTATTCGACCATTGCTCAAAACCACAGGACATTCGTTGAAACAACTGCCACGAAGTCAGAAGGACAGTGTCGTGCAGCAATTCGTACAGGAAGGAAGTGGGTAAGTAAATTACTATTACAGAATATATTCCCACTCCCAGTTATTGGATTGACCATTTCATTGCAGAACCTTTTTAAATTAATTATGTACTTATATTCTTCCTTTTTTTCTTCTCTTATCCATTCTTTTCTGTTTTCATTTTCTTTTTTAATTGTGCTTTATCTTATTTATTAATTTTTTTATCAACAGCATTGGCCAAAACAAGAGTCTATTTTTTTTGTAAACTACTCACAAATGAGTAGGGATGGATATTGTTAATTTTCTAGTATTTGTATTTTATTTTTATTATAAATTGCATTAAAATATATTAAATTATTGTTTTTTTGAACCGAAGGGAAATTTAATTAAGGGGTTTTGAAAATTAACAAAATAAAAGGCTTTAATTTCATAATTTTGTTTACTGGATATATTTTCTTCCAATTAATTCCGTGTACAATGTCCTCTGTTAGCTAAAACCTGTTGGGCATATTGTTAATTAGGTTGTCGCTATTTTCTAACGAATATCATTCATTACATGTTGCACTCAATTCAGGTCAACTGGCTGCAGATGGTGGTCGTAAAGCATTTTCTGCAAAGCATCCTACATGTGCTAAATAAATGAAATTGAGCTCTGGGAACAATGTGGGAAGGGGCAGATGAGAAATTCCCAGGTATTGAAAACACAGATGAACAACTCTGCCTCTATGAGGTCTGGCATTCATCCAGAAATAGAAAATCTCTGCCAATGAAATCTCTGGCTTGAACGTTATATTCCTCTATAATTTCTTGGACTTGGACTACGGTGAGGTTGCCTTCAATAGTATGGCGTCCAGTTCGTCTTTCAGTGAAAATCCCAGCCCAGACCATTACACCGCCTCCTCGAAATTATACTGAAGGGAGCAAGAACTAGAGCATTGTAAGTGTCCCCAGTTCTCAGTGGATTCTTCGGCGGCACCATATTCTCCTGAGTTGCTGGTGGTGGGCTGTAGGTCGACTCAAAGGAGCATACGATGTGAGACCAACTTCCCACCAACAATTACTGTGTGGTTGTGTTGATAAAGGTCTTGCCAAAACATATTGCACTTCATTTAAGATCTAGTGGGAACTGTGGAATGGAGTCTGCAGCAACGGCTACAATTTTGTCCTCCCATAGCGTCATAATATGCTCAGATTCACTCCCAGGCCTCCTATTAACACTTTTAGAATCTCGCAATAATATAGCAAACTTCTGGTTCAAGATGATGTCTTTCCATGGTTAATGAGAATACAACTGTATTAAGGAGTAAAGATGGAAAATGGAGAAAAGAGAGAAAAATGTTTGTTTATGAAATGAGTGCTCATCATGTTTAATATTCTTACATAAATCTTTTATTAAAAACGAAGATTAACATTTGTTTCCTTCTGGTTGGTATTTTCTATTTTGTCTTATCCAACTAACAAGAATCTATCAGTTATTATAATTAATGGTAATAGAATAACAATAAATTACAATTTATCTCTATTAATTTTTGAGCAATTTACTTCTAGTATTATCGGAAAAGACACTAATACAATATACAGAAATGCACTAAAATTATTTTCGCGTGGATGAACGAATTCTTTGGTCTGATGAATGATTACAAAACAGCTTTTCTTTAATACAAATATTTCTTTGTTAAAATATCGCAATTTCTCGTTTAATTTTTGAATTTATTTATAAGCCAAACTAAAACTGATAACGACACAAAAGGGATTTAAATAAATTAAGAGAAAAATAAAACAATTACTTATTTTTTTCATTAATTTTTTTCGAGGGTTCGCAATAGCGGAGGCTCATGGTGCCGATATTTTTTAAAAATAACTCATTTGTAAGTATGTCGGGCCGGTGGATTCGAACCCTGGACCTTTACCTTACACTGATGAGCACCGTGCCAACGCTTAAACCGTTACGGCCACCGACGCCCTCAACAATTACTTATTGAACATCATTTTGTTTTGTTTATCTTATTTATAATCCTTGATGAGTTTTTATTAAAACTGAATATTTACCTAGTTAGGATTAAAAAGTCTGTTATCGCAATATTTCTTCTAGATTTAAGTACAGATGTGTAATGATGCAAGCTTATTTATTACAGAGTATTATCGATGTGCATTAAACAAGAGTCAACCTCTGAATCATGGAGCTGGGAGAAGAAACAAGCATTGTTCCAGACGGGGATAAAGTGGCACTATAGCATATTTGTCTATGAACTACTAGATAAATCATCAGGGTTATTATCAATATACCATGTAAGTAATTTAAAGGGATTGTTGAAATTTGTTTATTTCATAATAAAAAAGTTATTGTATTTATTTACGATATGGGATGGATCATGAGGCCTTATTGTGTTATAAATGTGTGGAAAAATTAAAGAGTTGATCCGAGGAGGTAAAAATTCCTTCGTAACGGAATATGCCGGAGAGCTCTTATCACGCATACCTCTCTGACCCTTCTTAACCGTTGGCCTCGTGATGTCGCGAGGAAGAAGAAGTAGGCATCCCGGTATAAGGCAAGGTCATAGAAGTCCCCCCGGCCGAGGGTATGAGAAGTGGAATGCTTCAAATGAGTTGGCTCCGGGATCCTCCAACCCCTCCCATCGGACAATTAATGGCAGAGGTCTCTCCATCCCGTCGCTCAGCCATCGCCCCTCCTCCAAAAGGAATCCAATATCCCGGTTATTCCGCGAGTGCCGAGGATTCCACCGCACTCCAGGGACATATCTCAATTTCCCCCTTTCAGCACTCATTTCATATTCCGCCGAGGGTAATGAGAATCCCTTATGTCCCCAGTAATTGCTCTTTTTTCAGAGCACTTCCTCGGCTCATCTTTCCACCCTCGATAGGTAGACGAAATTAGAACTCGACGACCCAGATCGGAAGTCCTTTAAGGTGAAATTTAAATATTTCCAAGCGCCTGTTAAATATTTTCATTTCGTCTGGATGTCATGGTACCCTCCCTGACCAATGAGGAGATTAAGTCTTTATCGTTTCACTTAGAAATTAGAATAAATTAGAAATGATTAAGGTTTCAGGCTCTAACAACAAAGCACAAGACCTACAAAATCACTTGCAAAACTAACGCACCTCTTTCTTCTTGTACCATTTTTAAACCAAAAGTCCAGGTAGAGGTGTGAACAACCAAAAGCTCGACGTAAAATGAAAGTTTATGTAGGATTTTTTTTAAGGACACGACTTAAAAAGAAACAACAATGGATTCCATTACTTCGAATATGATGAACATAAAGATAAATTTTTGTACCAAAGATCTTATGAAGATGTGTAGATAGATAAGTAGATATCAAAATGGTCAACGGAGAATTGAGGCTTTTATTCACATAGGCTTCACGAAAACAACTTACTAAGCACTTGCTCAATGAAGCGCCACATTGTTAAACACAGAACTTTTTTGTTGTGAGATTTCCACTTGGATATCCACTTGGAGTCTATGGTCAACCATAGGCTCACAACCTATCATTGGAATAATCGAACATGAACTCCTTATTTTCTGAATTGGTCTACGTACACCAAAAGGAAAAATAGACGAACTCTAGAGGTGCCGGACAAGGTAAACCTAAGACCTTTAGACCCTTTGGCAACACTGGCAATCACATTGTTACAGACAAAACGGTGAAACTCTGGGAAGTGATACCTGTCACTGGCATCTGAGAAAACACCTACACAACATAAGCTTTTTCAACTATGAACCCATTTTGGGTTAATCAATGAGGTTGCCATCCATATTAGCTTGGAATGCGAAGCGACTGCTGATTGGGGACATAAACCTAGGATACCAAGGTGACCTCGTAAAAGTAATTGCAATGACAACATTCATTGACCATTTTTTTAAAAATAGAATCATGAACGGGCTAAGGAGTAGGGACAGTACCAAGCCACAAGGCTGTTAGCGGAATATCAAACTTACGCTTCCTGGTGTCTTCATCCTGCGCGGTAAAGGAGGTAAGTGATTGAAATTATAGCAACCAGATTAGTATTTAATAGTCGTAAGCAAAGAGGTTTTCTAAATGATTATGTCCAGTGTGTGTAATTGGTGGCGTACCTTTCAATCAAACATTTCTTGGGTCAGTATGCTTAGGATCCTGTTGGACGTGAACCAAGATTAAATACATTAATTATTATTAATTTAAATATATAAATATTTTGGTTATCCTATGCATCAAGTTGCAGCGCAATGTGCCCACATATTCCTCGGCTCGTATCAGGTTTCCAATTAGTAAACGCATAGTACAAGTTCTCTTTAGGTCTTCGCCAAACAGTTATTTTTTGTCTCGAAAAAGTTAAATCTAATCTTTCTGATCAGAGGAATCAATGTTGCCTTTGTGAATTAGGCCGCGGGGTGATGAGCCTGTACTTTCTTCGTTTCCGGTCATTCTTGTCTTAGGTAAAGGTGGGGTAAGTCTGTTGTTTAATCTCTTTCGTTGTTTTTATCTTTCAGAAACTTCGTCATCTTCATGGTTTGGTATGTGTGTCATATTTCTAGGTCGTGTCACTTTAGTGATAGGTATAAGATACGACATGAAAGCAATGACAGACGGACCAGGATGATCGGAAACAACTAATCGTATTGTTTATTAATCATGCTGTCCTGCAGCTATCAACTAGAAATTAAAAATAAAAGACCTTGCAGAATAAAATTAAAGGGAAGCTTCTTTTGATTTTCGAGCTATGTAAGAAAATAAATTTAATAAAAAAAAAGAAATGGTTTAAAGTGTATACCTACACAGTTAAAACTGCTTACAAGGCTAAAATATTTATAAACATGATGGGATTTTTCTTAATTGCTAAGTTATTTGTTATAAATTGTTGTCACGTTTTGTACATTTATCGTTTCTGTAGGTCGAGTTTCATAAAGTAAAATTACTTTGGCAATCCAACTTAAGGAATGTTAAAATGACCCTAAGGAACTGGGTTTACGGTTATTGTGGCTCCTCCTCAACAAAAGCGAGCCTCTTTGGCCATGATATAGTTGTGGAAATAATAACATTTAATGGTATCAATGACGATCAAAAAATAACACGCTGAGAAATTATTATGGCCATCTTTCCAATGCAAATTTATTATATTAGAATACTGCAGCTTTGTTCCACAAAATCAATTGAGTTAATATTATTTCAAGAGAACTTAAGAGAGATTTTCTGTATTTGAATCTGATATCACTTACTATCACAAATCGTATAACATCAGTGACTATCTAGAGATCGAATTAGTTAGTCATCATATTGATGTGTTCCTAGGAAACTGAATTCAAGCAGTGACGTCGCGAATAAGAACTATCTTTTTTAAAGATTTATTCTTGCTTGGGGTGATGAGCCTGCAGTTTGTCGCTTCCTGGTCCGCCTATTTTCGCTGGTTTATCACCTAAAGTACTGATTTATTTTCTTATTAGGTAAAAAGATGAGATGACGGTCAATTGAACGTGAAGTACTATAAATTATAAGACTTAGCAGTTTTACATATGTATTTTTAGCTAATCTACCTAATAAATTTACATTGCTTAGTTTTGAGTTTTAATGGGTGTATCAAGGATTCTCGAAATTGTTCTCGAATCAAAATAATAGAAGATAAATTGTACTCCGATAGCACCGTGGCGAGGGGGGGGGCTTGGTTTGCGACTCGACATTGCGGAGTCAGAAATGAAAAAGCTCCCTGGCCCTTAACATGAAAGTTGAAAGAGATTTTTGTAAAGATCGTGACGACGGAGGAACAGTTTCTCGCCGGATCGTGTTGAGCGGTAGATACTGGCAATTTGTCGAGTCCCACCTAACGAAAGCCATCCTTTTGAAAGAGAAAAATGGGAAAGAATGTATTAACGAGACGCGTTATGTCGGAACTTCACCCATGACCTGCAATATATCACTAATCAAACTCAAATATATTGACTCAATTCAATCAAATTCATTGAATGAAATATTTGGCAAATTCTTTGGCCCTAATCTTATGTTTATTAGTTAAATAAGGGATAATCATCAAAAACGTGTTGTACAGAACAGGTATCTTAATACCAGTCCAACTTACTTCTGTCAAAATCTAGCTGATTTCACAGCTATACAGTTTTGAACAATCATTAAATTTTACTCAACCCACAAAGTTCTTGCCCCTTTGCTTACCTTGAGCAACTTTAACCAGGCTCTTATATGTATATTTGTCTTTTCCACCGCAATAACCCTGCATTGGAAGTTTTAATTGAACCTATACCCAGGAATTTCGTCGAAGTTGAAAATGAAATTTTTCTGTATAGGTGAAGAGCAAGCCAGCTAACATTATCTTAAAAACCAATATAAGTTTTAAGTCCTGAGCCTTTCCTAAAAAAAGGTTGTGACCACATTCGCTACTTTTTTAAAAAATTGAAAAACATTTAATATTTATTAGAGTTTGTATGTGTTTTGACTACTGTTTACATTCTAACAAAAAGCATGAAAGCATGATGTACTATGACTTTTCTTATAAAAATTAAATGACAAAATTAATTTAAGTTCCAAACAATTTTTCTCAAAGAAAGATATCTGGACTCGAAATGGGAACTTCCTATAGGTTGAACATGATTTTTTTTTCAAAAATATAAAGGAAGAGGAAGCTAATATAAAAAATTAATTTACAAAATCAATTTGTTTTTACCAAATGCCGTAAAAAGCCAAAACCCTCTCCAACGGATGAAATTGAGCACAACACTAACCCTTTAGACCTCTCTCCTTCTGTCCTCCCTTTTCTCCCGAGAAACGGCTCACTTCTTCATGGAAAAGCAAAAGTAGAACAAACATGGCATTACATAAAAATTGGTAAATGTTAAAAAGTTGTCATCTGCTGGGAATAGAATAGGAAAATGGAGAACGGGAGAAAGACAAAAATGGACGAAATGAGGAGAGAGAGAGAGAGAGAGAGAGAGAGAGAGAGAGAGAGAGAGAGAGAGAGAATATTAAAGGCGAGAAAGATAAGACGATTTCAAGTTAAAAAATATCTTGTCAAATAAAATCAAATTATGAAATCGTGAAAATTAAATTAACTTAAAAAAACCAGTAATCGAGTTTATATTAGTATATATATATATATACCTAGTAGTTTACAATGAATTAAATGAGGTAAGACTGTTTTATTAAAATGTTGGCGATTTTTCCATGCTAACTGCAGATGATGAACCTATAATTTAATCGTTTCCGATCATTATCGATCTATTAACAATCCAAAGCACTTTCTAACTTAAATTGGTACTATCTCAATTTTTACTGATTTATTGAACGCCTTGACCAGAGCGGCTGGTCTCCAGCTTGAGCCCAGAATTGGAAAAGTTAAAACGCCATTAGACAGGAGCACTTTGACAATCTCAAAGGAAATTAGTTACACCACTTAAGGCATGGCATGAGGGTGGGCCCTCCTAAGTGCATTAGAAAATACATTTACATCTCACTGGGAATCCTTCGCGCCCTCCCTGGCCAATTTGACTCAAATTCTTTCAAAAATGGGGGCAGCAGGTGGTTCAGTTACCACAATGTATTTGTCAAGTGCCAATCTAAACATCGATTGATTAACTACAACACTAAACAAAATTAACTGCTGATTTATAAAATTTAGAATATAATACAAATGTCAACATCTTTTTCTTATTGTTAGTACAGTTTTCTGTAAAAAATATCTATACCCAAAGCAATGGACTAGTTAAATAAGTAAACGTATATGTAATATGGAATTATGGCACCCCATCGACCCCAATCTAGCTTAGTTTAATTGTAGGTCGGTGGAGGAATATCAAGTACTCCACCGACCAAACGGAATGAGTGTGCTGTGTGAATGTGGTTAATTGTATGAATGTATTTATTCGTATGAATGATGTGTGTGAACGTGTATAGAATATAGACTGTATAGACTGAGCGTGGGGCTGAAATGACCTCGATGTCGGAAGCCCCAGCAAAAAAAAAAAAAAAAAAAAAAAAAAAAAAAAAAAAAAAAAAAAAAAATAGAATTATGTACATAAGCCACGTATGGAAGAGCAGCCGGTAACCTTAGCAGTTATCTGGCAAAAACATAATTAGATAAATAAAAAAATAAAAAAGTCTTATCATCAAAACAGTCTGATACAATAAAACTTTGGCATACATTATTTCCTTGATTGAAATAAATATGAATAAGTTAAATGTTATCAAGTTTGAGTTAAATTGTACTTATCCATATTATTAGAATACGCAAAAAAACGAAAACTATACACAAAACACACATACACACAGACAGTAAAGAAATAAATTTTATTTCGCGCCTTGATTGATTTCAGTTTTGGTCTAAGTAAAATTTTATGAGATATTTCCGTGTGGTCTGCAGTGTAATGAACTTCTTAAAAATTGAATTTTTTTAATCTGGTTGTCCTCACACTGGTTTCGGCATTTTAGCAACTTCAGTGTTGAGTCTGTGTGATTTCTGTCAAGTCATATCGCTTTTGTAAGGTCGTGAGTGGTAGTATGCTCCCTCAGACGGTTTTAAACCATGAGGAATGTCTTTTTGCTTTGTAATATATAATGCCGATCCGTAAACTTTGTATATATATTAAACAATAAAGACTTATAGTAGTAGTAGTAGTAGTAGTAGTAGTAGTAGTAGTAGTAGAGTGGTAGTATGCAATACCTGCTTCGACGTTGTATTTTGTTTGTCAGTGCCCTTGGTGGATTAAGTCAGATTTATTATTGTTCTAGTCGCTTCCCTTTTATTTCCCTAAAGTCATAAATATCGTTCCAATATCCGGTATAAGTTCCAATTATAAGAATTCAGAGGAACTTATTCAGGTCGTATATGTAGTATGTACATAAGCAAGGTAAAGGCAATGGCCTGTAAGTCTGTGATAATAGACTTACGATTCATGTTGAGAGAGGTACTCCTTCAACCTGATGATGATTGTTCAATACAGACAGTTGCAAATTACAAATCTTTGAGTAGAACCATCATTTGTCAAAAGCGGTATTTTACGAGTCAGGGTTACTTTTCTAGGCAAATGTAAATGTATATTTTTTTCTTTCTAAATTTTAATTTACGTTCTGTTTCTCATTCTTCAGCCAGTCGCAAAGCATCCTTTGTAATCTTTGAAGTAAACTCGTAAGTTTTTGGCCAGATTTTTCTCATAGCTCAGAGAATACCGGGCCACCAGTCTGCATCGAACGCCCCGTGAAGAGAGAAGAGTGACAGACTGATAGAGAGTGAGAGGAGGCAAATGTGTGTGTGTGTGTGTGTGTGTGTGTGTGTGTGTGTGTGATAGAGTCATTTAGGTTTGTTTTTTCAATGGTTTATCTTGGTAGCTTTCTGAGTATTCAAGATTTTCACAACTGTTGTCCAATGTCCGATTCATTAAACAGAGTCGTTAGTTTGTACTTTATTTCTTTATGTAATATGGCCCATATTGTTGTGCGTTCAATTTTAAACAATAACATTTGTACATTTCCCCACATCTTTAAATTGCAACATCTACAATTTTCATGAGAGCATGCACTTTTCCCATGTTCGTTAATTATTAAGCATGAATTTTGAAGGCAGGAGATAATTGTAGAGATTATTTTAGTAAATACCTTATTTTTCCATAATCTTCGGACAAGTTTCAACCGAGGGTTACAATATTAATTTAATCGTTTTAGAACAGTTTAATTTGTCTTAATTTTTATGAACTAAAAAGAAAATTGTTGACCTTTTATTACTTTATTATTTGAAAACATTCAAGAACTTTCGCAGTTTCGAAATATGAATAATGGTTTGCACCGCCTATACATCGCAAAACTGTCACATCGCCTCTTAATATGACGGCTCGTCGTGTTGCCTTCCTAAAAACAAGTCCCCATCCAAATGTATATTATATGGTGCATTTTAAGAGCTTTTTGGATGCATAACGTAATAGATAAGGAGGTAATTATCCAGAATCGTTTGCGGAGGGCCGGGTCGAAAAAACTGAATCCCTGTGAATCATTACTGATAGGTAAAATTAATGTTTAAGCACGTACTCAAAACTATTCCAACGGTACCAAAATATTTATGCGAAAAGTGTGTGTGGGGGGAAAACGTAGAGAAGGGTTTCTAAAAACGATTATTTTGTCTATTAATTTAAATTCAAAAGTTATACACTTTTTAAAAATTATTGTGATTAAACCATTATTTAGTACTGTGCATGAAAAATAAATAACAATTTTAAATCAAGATTTAGTTATTATAATTTGTACATCTTTTCAGGTTCATTGAACCTTTTAATAACTGATCAAATTAAAATGTAAAGTAGAAGAATAAGATAGAATAAATGTTATGAAAAGCGATTATTTGGAGATCGTGAGGGTGCGGTCTGGTGTGACATAGGTTTTAGAAAAACGTTTTCTTTATCATGTCAACGTTTCGATCTTTATTGAGATCAGCTTCAGTCTTAAAGTGTTTCTTTTCCGTGTAGATGTGCACAAGGGCACTCTCAACACGACACACAAGAATGGCACAATTACGCAGAAAACAAACACTGAGCCCTGAAGATGATCTCAATAAAGATCGAAACGTTGGGACGATAAAGAAAACGTTTTTATAAAACCTACGTCACACCAGACGGCATCTCACGATTTCCGAATAATAAACTTTAGATAATTTGTTCATGTTTTGAATATTACCAGGATAAATTATTTAATTCAAAAAATACATTTTTCCAGGTATAACTTTGCTCAGGTTTAATTTATTTTAAGATATACAAGCTATCTGATTAAATGATAAAACAATTAAGCAAAGCGTTATCAATGATTTCACTAATTTCGTGGTCCAATTAATATATTACAATGAATTAAGGTTTTTAGTTGAGATAAAAAATCGTATAAAACAGACCAGTTCCGGGGTTCTCCTAGAAAAATGTCGTCCCGTATTTTTTGCATAAACTTTGTCGTACGGTTTTATTGCTATGAAGGTGTCAGGAGGGTGATGGATTAGTTGTTGATTGCGTTCACTTCACTATGTGACATCCATTCAATCGATGCCACACCGGCCGATCCACACCCTTTGTAAAAACCAATTTTGTGTTTTCGGTTTTTCATTATTACTTGATTACGGCTTTTCTGCTGTGAAACGGGTGCAAGAAATCACATATGTTTCATTCATCTTGCGCCGATTATTGTTACAATAGAAATAGTTAATTTTCTAGGCTTAACCTAAAAACTAATTCTCTTTTTAGACACAATTTAGAAAATTTAGAGAAGTAAATGAAAAATTAATAATTTATTTAATAAATAAAAATGACATTAAAGGCAACAAAAATACAATACGATAACACCAAAGAAAAAAGGATTTACAAGAAGAATTTACTCTCAGACAAAAATGTATATTAATAATACAATTGACCTTTTCCCCTCTTTCCTTTGGGGACACTGATTCCGGAAGTAGGGTTCTTACTTTAACGCGTGCTTATAGTTTCGTTAAAGTTTTATTTATGTGAGAAACACCACATTACAATTAATTAAGGTTTTTAGTTGAGATAAAAAGTCAATGGCACGAGTGGGATTTGAACCCACGATCTTCGGCTATATACAACTCTGCTCTACCACTTGATGTGTCGTGACCTCGATCCACTTGGACACTAACTTCCCATCTCAATCGCACTTTTTGAATTTTCCCTC